>CAJHNH020007891.1:42316-144816 GCA_905116865.2 Candidula unifasciata | reverse complement strand
GAGAATTCCGACAGCCTGTTATGAGACTGACTGTTGAAAGCTACCCGCAAAAAGCGAGGCCCATACTTTTGAAACATTGTGGCGGATTAGAAGGCAACCTTTCATGTATTAATTCCTGTGGGCGATGTATTTGCCTTTCATCACATAACGGCTTCGTCAGACAAATTTGAGAGTAACCAGGACGCTTTCTGGCTGAGAAACTGTTTATTCTTTAACATGGCCTGCCGTTTTTTGGATTAGTGGTTTCGTGCAGTTACATTGGGTAACGTTCTGGTTTATATACAGTAAGATGCCGTGTTCTAATGAAATGTTGCTGTCTGTGTATCTTGTTAGATTCATCGGCGATAACGGTTCCTGACACGCTAAACATCGTTTAAATATGCAAAAAGAAGGTTTTTAAATGTCGTAGAAAAAATATTACAATCTTTATATACATTGAAGGATTTGAGCTTCAATCAGTTTGAAGTTTGAAGTTCGAACAACTGATCAACATCATAGCACACAAGTAGTAACTCATAAGTTCTTCGTTTTTCTTTTAGATCATAGCACACAAGTAGTAACTCATAAGTTCTTCGTTTTTTTTTTTTTTAGATCATAGCACACAAGTAGTAACTCATAAGTTCTTCGTTCTTCTTTTAGATCATAGCACACAAGTAGTAACTCATAAGTGCTCCGTTTTTCTTCTAGATCATAGCACACAAGTAGAAACTCATAAGTGCTCCGTTTTTCTTCTAGATCATAGCACACAAGTAGTAACTCATAAGTGCTCCGTTTTTCTTCTAGATCATAGCACACAAGTAGTAACTCATAAGTTCTTCTTTCTTCTTCTAGTCAGAAGAAGCTCAGCACATTGCACAAGCTCTGTAGCACCGACGAGGACCTGAAATACTTTGGGTAGATTTGTAACTCCAAATTTTGCCATGGCAGCGCTGTTATGCTACTATTTTCGATTTCCAACTGCCAAATTTTTTTTGTGTGCGCAACAGTGCAAACGGGCGTCCGATCTCACTACCCAGAGACCAGGGGAAATACCAGAAGTCCAAGTCCACGTCAAAAAATCCCAGCCCTTACAAGAGATTGAACCCAGAACGTCTAGCACTCAAGGCGGACACCATGCCTCGAGATCATGCCCTGAGCTGCAATAAAAGTGTGAAAACTTGTGTTAAAAATATTGAAAAAAAGTATATTTCACCTGCACAGAATTCATTAACAATAACTTAAGGATGTTGCAGCGATATGCTTTTTCCAGCAAACAAGAGACAACCTGAAACCAGTGAAGCGACAAAAACGCGACTATAAAATGACTTCACATCGACAACAAAAGGTATTTGAAAATCGCGATTAACTGACTCTTTATCTTCTTCACCGGTTGTAAACTCCGGTGGAAAGTTCCGGTTGTTCGTCCACTTCTGGACTTTAGTTTTGTTTCAGTACTTGAGTTTTGCGTGCGCATTCGTTTTACATAACTGGCTTATGTGTATACATTATGTTGGTTCCTTGCCTCTCGGGCAGATGCACTCCGACTTATTAGAAAACCCCTAAATAGTCGACTCTTACGACATGCTTGTTATGGAGGCAGTGAGGCTATTCTTGCCCCCCCCCCCCCACTAAATGGGTTACACACCAGAAAATGTTTGTGTACGTGTTTGAATATGTGTGTGTGAGTGTGTGTGTGTGTGTGTCTGTTTAGAAAGAATCATTGGTAATAGTAACTGAAACTGAAGCAAACGTAACCAAAAACTTCCGATCATCTGAAGTTTATAACCCTCTGAGACGAATATTTCAGCCTATCTAATGTATTTGCAAGTTACAGAAGGCGAGGACGCAGGTAATTACTTCCATGTGTTTTCTCCTGTTGTGATGACAATGATGATGATGATGATGATGATGACGATGATGATGATGATGTTGATAATGATGATGATGCTGATAATGTTGATGATGAAAGTGACGATAATGATGACAATAATGATGACAAGTATCATGATGATGATGTTGATGATGATGGCAATGACGATGATGATGACAATGATAATGATGATGATGGCAATGATGATGGCAATGATAATGATGATGATGTTGATGATGATGACAATGACGATGATGATGAAAATGAAGACAATGATAATGGTGATGATGACAATGATGGCAATAATGATAATGATGACAGTAATGACAATGATGACAATGATGACGATGACAATGATGATGGTGATAACAATTATTATGATGAGATGAAGCCGATAATGATGACAATGATAACAATGATGATAATGATGATGATGCTGATGATGGCAATAATGACAATGTTGACAGTAATCATAATGATGACAATGATGACGATGACAATGATGATGGTGATAACAATTATTATGATGATGATGAAGACAACAATGATGACAATGATAACAATGATGATAATGATGATGATGATGATGATGATGATGATGATGATGATGATGATGATTATGATGATGCTGATGACAATTATGACGATAATGACAATGATGTTGTTGACAATGATGATGATGACAATGGTGATGATGATGATGATGGCGATGATGATGATAATGATGATGGTGACAATGGTGACGATGATGACCCCAAAAAAATGATGATGATGATGATTACCTCGCGCCCTCGCCAACTGAAGCAACTTTGCTACTGAAATTAATGCAAATCAAATTATTCCCTTCGCATGCCCTAAAAACATATTGCTCATTGACTTTTAAAATTGATTTATATGTGGCAAAAATATGTAATACAAAATATATAGTATCGCACTAACTTTGTAGTTGATAGTTGCTGGCACAAGTAGGTAGTAGTTGTGGTGGAGGATGAGGAGGAGGAATAGCAGGAGGAAGACTACTCCTTTAAAAAGAGTCCTATTCCATAATAACGTCGTGCAAATGTGTGGGTATTTCTAATAGTTTTTCTATTGTTTGCATCTTAGGAAGTTGGATCAATTGTTGGCTCGTTGGTTCTTGTTTCCATAACTAGCCACAGACACTTTCTTTGTCGGATAATTCTGCGCATATAGGAAATCATAACATTGTTGTTTAGAATGTCCTCTGCTCTGCTAGTTTTGCTGGGTGATGCTTCTCAATGCAAACCTGCACGTCCCTCCTATTGCAACACACTCCTATGATCTGAGCAATTGACATACGTAACTCTCCCGAGTTACCAATGTATTATTCAGGACTGCATGGTGTCAGAGTTAAACAAAATGTTTCCTATCATCATAACTGTCGTTACACACGCTTAACATATTATTTAACATTAACGCTGATACCCAAGTTTACATACACAAAAAAGCACACTACTGTTAAATAAAGGATCTTGACAAGCTAAATATTTACTGTTAGAGAGTGGGGGCTAAATGTGCTCCATGCTTGCACACTAAAGTACAGAGGCAGCGATTGGCTACACTACATCTTTATTTCCTCCGTCGTCTAGCACTGACATTGACTGACTGACTTTCTACCCCACCAGGACTTCATACAAGCGATAAACACCCGATGACACAAAGTTCCAACATGTTGATGAGTATCACCGTGGAGAGGTCCCAGAAACCGCGATCAGCCATTAGACTATATTTATGGCCGGGGTATATTGCGGCCCCTGGCATGAGCCAGAGTAGAAGGACGTTATATTAATTTATAATGAAACCAGCTAAACATTGCTATTACAGCATGTGGTCATACAAAAGATAAAGTATACGGGTAAACTGAAGTTCTAACAGATAAACCTCGAAAAGAAAATAAAGAAGAGGATCGAAGAAGAAAAATTAGTGCAATAGAGATTAAGAAATGCCCAGATGTTGTTAAGAGGGAAACATTTTCCTGGAGAAATCATCAACCTCCCACGCTGAAAGAAGCCCTTTGATGTAACCTTTTGTGGTCGATTTAAATGGCAGCTTAGAGGGGGCGGGTTGTCAAAGATAAAGGCCACCTTCAGGATACTAAAAATAAAAGGATACGAAGGAGATAGGGGGTGTTGGAGAGAGACAAATTTGTGTCAGTTATTTTCACTGACACAAATACGTCATTATCAAAATCCTCATCGGTGGTAGCAACTATGTTATGGTTCGTTCAACATCTCATGAACACACTTGCCAGCAATTTGCTTGAAAACTGACTGTTAGATGGCAACGTTTTTTTTTTTTTTTTTCATGCAGCCCTAGAATATTCCTAACGCAAAAATAGTGTTATACTTTAGTCCATAAATGTTCAGGATGCTGAATACCAGCCAATTTTTTTGATCTGTAAAAAAAAGTGGAGTGAACTTTAAGATTTACGTAAAAATCTGAATATCTGTTTATTTTTTTTTATTTTTTTTTTAGAGGCGTGTCTCTTTTTTTATTTTTTATTGGCGAGGTAATTTTATTTGTTTTCATTTATGTTCAACTGAGGTGAGTTGAGCTGAGTCAAGAAAGACATCACAGCACTTGGGGCATTCCAATATGCGTTCGGTCCACATCTTCAGCAGCTAGCGCAAAGTTCCAAAATGTTTTAATAAATTCTTTATTGATTTGTCAGTGTTATACACGTTTGCATTATTTGTTTTTCTCACAAGCTGAAACAACTCTTCCTTCAAATATGTGTTGTCAAAGCTGATTTTTTTCCCCTTAGCAAGCCATGTCCTAATGTGATCTTTTGTACTTGACGTCGTTGGTACTTCGTCTTCCTCTGTTACGGCGTTATAATAGACGGCTTTATCCTTTACGTGATGTTGACCAAATCTCTAGAATTTGTGGATATGCATTTTCCTAAACAACCTTGACAAACGTTTTATTTTGGCGACAGGTCACTAAGAGTGTGACTTTGCACGAGAAAATCATGAAATTGCGTAGTTTTTCAATCACCCACTATTAAACCAGTATAGTATGCATTACTTCCTGAAACTAGTGACAGTAAACCTTTCAAGAGTTTACCAAGACAGTTTCATGATAGAAATATACATCGTAAAGGAGTGGGGGGGGGGGGGGACCTACATATGATATTCTACTTTAGTGAAAGAAATATTTTCTTAACGTCATGGATATGCTAAGACTGCATGCAAAAAACAGTTGATATCTAACAGGCAGTTTTCGAGAATATCGCTTGCAAGTGTGTTTATAAGATGTTGAACGAACTACAGTAATATGTGTTAATGTGATGCTAAAGTATAAAATATAAAGTTGTCTACCGGCACCTATCCTAATCTATTCGAGTACCTTTCATCGAGATATTGAAATAAAAATAGATGTAAACTGTGCAATTATGTAAACAGACTTAAATGTGGCCACCAGACGCTCGCCCGCAGATCCGAAAGTCGTGGGTTCAGGTCGTCATGAAGCCGGACTTTGCTTTCAAAAACGACCTTCGCTTTTAGATCGACCAGCCCTTAAATGGGTACCACGTTTAGTCCTGGGAAATAAAGGCGCCGGATGTCTTCTTCTTCTTTCGTTCGCCTGAAATAAGTTGTCTATATCAGCAATTTTGTCTCTTGTATAAATTTCACTGTTGTTGATTCATTCAGTGGTCCATAGAGTTTATGTTCCACTGTTGTTCTTTCTGGCCAAAAGGTTTGCCTTAATGTGTCAAATTCGGTGCAGTCCTGGAGTACATGCTCTGCTGTCTGGGGCAGCTTTCCACAGGTGCACATGGCTGATACGCCTATCTTGTATTTTGTGTGCATGTGATTCCGTAATCGGTTGTGCCCTATTATTCTGGGGCGGAGGATAATGACTTTTTCTGATCTGTTTAAAATAGTATAGTCGGCTTGTGCTGGGGTTGGTGGTTTCCTGATTGATTTAATGATTTTTTTTTTCTTTTGGTGGTATGTGATGTTGACTATATTACCGACTAAATGCCGATGGGTCTATAAATCTAGTACGGAGAAGATCTTAGTGCCGAAAAGATGTGATGCCTTACCAGCTTGATCCCACTATTACCCATGTTGTTATCAGATTCCAAAAAACATTTGGTAATCTTCAGTGACCTAGGCCTGATCTGCACAGTCGTGGCGACAGCACTAGCCATGCGGGCGTACATCATCAGGCTCAAATACGCCCTGCCTTTACCGCAGTAATTGGCAGTTTGATAGTTGACTTAGGCCTGATTATAGCAGAGTCTACGTCTGAAAATGTCGGCGTCTGTGGCTTAGGCGTTGCGAACGCGCTTCGTAAGCCGGGGTGCCAGGTTTGATCCCCGCTGCGGTCTTGCGCTGGTTTCGACAGTGGTACCAAGAGCTGACCGTCCAGCAGGCAATGGCAAACTACTGGACGTGAATTTGCCTAGGAAAACCACAACAGCAAGATAGTTATGGGGTTGGTTCTGCAATGTCCTGTAAAGGATACGTAACTTTAAAAAAAAAAACGTCTGAAAATTCTGTTACGGAATAATTTGTAACTTTTGTCAGAGACACCACTGTCTATGACAGTACACAAGTGTATTATTATTTAGTGCAAGTTGATGTGTGGTCTGGAGACCACTATATTTTTTTAAAGAAATATGTGTATAAATACACCCTTAATCAACAAAATGAAAATAAAAAGAATGAAGGAATAGAAATGTCTGGGCAACCACTAGCATAAACATTTATAGGAAAGAGTAGATGGTGATATATCGGACGCATCGTGAGAAGAAGCCTGCAGAGAATCACCAAACAGGCATTAAAATGGAAAATAAATGGATTAATGAGACGAGGACGCCTAAAAAGAAACCCCAAAGACGAATGCCTTAGCAGAGCTGCAAGCGTTTCAAGAAAAGACTCCGAAATCGCGAAATCAGACGAATGCTAGGAATAAATCCAGTCTTACATGTAATCAAAGAACAACAAATTAGGTGTCTTGGACCCCTAACAAGAATGCTCTGGTACTATCTGCAGTAGTCAGCCCCACTAGAGCGCTACAATGGGTATATAGAGCGAGCGAAAGACCTCTTAAAACATGGAGTGAGGCCCCCCCCCCCCCTCCCGAAACTTCACTGAGGTACAGGGTGGAAGACACGAAGAAGAAGAAAGTAAATGCAACGCTTCCTTTGGTACGTAGCTCTTTTACGACCAAACAACTCATCAAACGTTTCCTAGACATCCAAAGATAAGTGGCGAGACCTGTACGTAACAGCTGAAATCATCGCTTTCACTTTAAAGTGCCAAAGATAAAATATGTTTCTATTTGTTATTACTGTTTGATATTTATTACAAATACGTCTATATGTTTACGTATCGAATATAGCAAAGGGAACGAACGCCACTGCATGCTTCCTTCACGCATGCATAAACTTTAATGCGCAAAAACTACCAGTTACTAGTGCTACAAATTCATCTGTGCACATATAATCTCAATAGACGAGGGACCAGGGGGAAAACATCACGTGATACCCTCTCCAGTGTAAGCGTTACCTGCTAACAGTGTACAAATACTAAAAAGGGCTTGAGTCTTTTATCACGTAGGTAAGTAAAGTTATGGGCCTTATTCAACGTCTTCTGGTATATTCATCATATAGTATTGGACCTATATTATATAGGCCAATCAGCAGGTGATGTGTTCCAAATAACGCCGGCAGCCTTTACCTCCCAGACTATACCTGGTACCCACTCAAAGCTGGGTCACACTGGGAACCAACGTCATTGTGCATTTCGCTTAAATTCTTGGTCCATCAGGACTCGAACCCACGACCTTCCGATCCGCAGTCGAGCGCCCAGCCTTTACACCACGGTCTAAACCGTACATATGTTAAATTAACATTCTTCGTGGCAACATGGTCAAGCTGTTTGCCTCGCGCTCTAGAGGTCGTAGGTTCGTTTCACAGCTGCATCGATTGGTTCACTAGTACGATTTTTTTCGGAGATCGTTGCCGAAGCTACGGTTTTCGAGTTTGATGCGACGCACTCAGTAGCGAGAGACTGAGCTATATGGGATCAAACACGGCGCAGTGAAGTGATTCTCCAGACTTTATCTTTTTTTTTTTTTTTTATAAAATATATAGTTAAAGTGCCAAGTGCTTGGGACTGAAATAGTTACCACACTTCGCTGTTGGCAATGTGTCGTTTCACATGTCTGGTAACTTAACCCAATGTCCCATAATATAGTATTTTTTGTATGATGATTTTCTTTGTAAATGTAGAATTATATAGCAGCCAACAGTGGTATAGTCAGAAAGAATTCAGGGCCAGGAGTGCTTCCATTTTCACAAAGTGTTGTTTCCTGACTGAGGTCGATGGTCTAAAGCCGTAAAATAGTTTTGGGAATACTTCGGCAACTTGCGTACAGAAAAAGGCCTCAGTCAAGAAACAATACTTTGTGATAATCAAAGCACTCTCGCCCTTATTTCTTCCTGACAAGGATTGAAATCAGCATCAAGTAAGTAAGTAAGGAAAGTCCCTTTTCCGCACCTTTATGCCTACTTGACATATAGGGATAGACCTATATTTTATAGACCTCGGTGGGTGATGAGGTCAGTATCACGCTGGCCGCCTTTACTTCCCAGGAATGTACCTGGAACTTACTCAAGACTGGGTTGACCTGGCAGCCAATGTCATTTCTGAAAATGGTCCGGCCCTGTTAGGACTCACGAGGCACCTAGGAGTAAAGATACATTTTGAAAGATAAAATCCACCTTAATGCGCATTTCGACCCTCCCTACTGGCTTCAGACAATTTCTCATGCTAGTAAACGATCGCTTTTTAGTCTAAACTAACTTCTCAGATCTTGGGTGAACCTTAATTGTCTTCTGTATGTGTGGAGCTGCACCATCGTAATTTACAAGAAATTCCATATCATCAACGCGTTTACTTGTTCAGTCCTACATAGTTGTTACTTAATGGTGTGCTATTCAACGAATCATTAAATCAAAAGTGTTAAATGTTTAGTCTCGAGAGTTTGAACAAGAAGCATTATAAGGCAAAAAGAGTTAGACAGACAAGTTGTGTGATTGAATTGGCACCTTTCTGTCTTTCCAGACGATGGTGTTATAATTCCCTGTGAGGTGATATAGGACTCCCATCCCATGGCGATGGTTAGTGTGACCAGCAAGACGTTAGGAAACCTATTACAGTTATAGCAAAGGATTTCAGGACCGTTGTTTTCAACATTTGTGTTTAGTTTATTTTATTTTTTTTCTCAGACGTTCAGCTCTCATCCCTTCTGCAATCATTCCTTTCTTTATTTTTATACCGTTCCTGATGTTCCCCCTCTACACAACACCTTAACAAGCTGTGTACAGCAAGACAATATAGAATTGTTTCTTATAAAATAATGCAAGATTTTCACTCTGAAGTGACCAAGAAACGTACAGTGAGTTCGTGGGGAAGTAGTTTTATTAAGCACTTAAAATCAAGTAATTTCATTTCACGGGGCTTTGAAGACATTATGTGATGCCCATGATATTGTCCAAATCAGCGCAAAGCCCATTTGCAGTTTTAACCGCAGATGTATCATCCCCGATTAGACAGAGTTATGAAACAAAGTTCACACCACTCAGACCCTAGAAGCCGACAGTCAAATAAGATTATGTTTCAAAGAATTCACAAACAGTCTTGCTCGAACAAAGCACAGACCAAACACGATGTCGAACCTATGGCACAACACCTGCAAGCCAGATAAAGTAATCAGTTTGAGATGATGCATCTTGACTCTGACAACTTGTGTATGAGAGTCATTGACATTTACTCAGAAGCTCGGTCACCACATAAACAAATCGGAACTTTTGAACTGAAATGTTAAAAGAAGGTTCTTACAATACCGTGGACCGAGAACAAGATACAAACCGACATCCTACATGATCTGAGCATCGAAGAGAACTAGGTCATAAACAGCATCTTGTCTCGACAGCTGAGTTATTTTAGCCATGTTGGACGTCATAGTTGCCTAGAGAGAACAGTAATGGAGTACAGATTATGGAAACTGAGGCAGTGGCAGACATCCGCAAATGTGGATACGATAATTGAAGATGCAGCGGTTATCGAAGCACATAGGGCTGGAGAACAGGCTAGAGAAAGAGAGACTTTCATGTGTGCCGTGACAAAATGAAAGTTCTGTAATGGACCTGTTGATTGATGATGATGGTGTCCAGTTTTCACGACTAGTAGTTATCATATCAAACACTTCCTTCGATTGATGATCTTAGTTTGTAACACATGCCAGGTATTCAATCTTGACTTTGAAAGATGGCTGAAAAGTGAATTAGCAGCGATTTACATGAAACGGTTTTTAAATGCTCCCAGTTACGTTCACTTTTAATTGGATTCTTTATTTTATCGCCACACATGTTTATTTCTGCGGCATAAACACTCCAAACGCAGGTGTCGAATTGGATTTACAAACATGTTCAGCTTTCTGGCATATGTTTATGGTCTTATGATTATTTACTGGTTTTAATGTAAACAAGGTCAGAAGGTTACTACGTTTGCACCACACAGTAATGTTCGGAAGGTATTGTACTGTGGTTTTTTTTTTTTTTTTTTTTTTTTTTTGGGGGGGGGGGGGGTAAAATATACAAAGGATGACCTTGGACACATACATAAATATTAGGAAGATTTGTACAGAACAAACGAAATTGGAGACAATTAATTGTTACGGTGTTTATAGGAAACAATTATTAGAAAGACGTTTAAAAAAAAAAAAAAAAAAATCTAGAAGCACTTCTTTAATATTTTTACAGACTTAAAAAACATTTTAATGCAATACTCCGGTTCTGAAACAAGTCTAAAGTACAGAGGTGGACGAATAACTAAAACTACACCGGAGTTTTCGCCTCAAAGATTTATAGATGTAATACTATCTGTTGAAAGTTGGTCGTGTGAAATGGAAAAACAAGACTTGGAGAAAAAAAAAGGTACGTCTTATGTCGTTTGCTAGATAGACTATAGAGAGTGGTTTAGGAACAATTATTCTAACTATAAATAAAGTCCGAAAATGTTAGGAATGCAATAAAATTAAAGTTGAATAAGCGATCGGGGGAAATCAAAACCATCCCTGCCCTTCACTTACTAGCCCTCCCCCCCCCCCTTTTTTTTCCTCTCTCTCTTTCTCTCTCACTCTCACTCTCACTCTCTCTCTCTCACTCTCTCTCTCACTCTCACTCTCACTCTCTCTCACTCTCTCTCACTCTCTCTCTCTCACTCTCTCACTCTCACTCACTCACTCACTCTCACTCACTCACTCACTCACTCACTCACTCTCTCTCTCTCTCACGCACGCACGCACGCACGCAAGCACGCACGCGCACACACACACACACACACACACACAAATAAATGAGGAAATCAGAAATACAGACAGAAAGAATAATTAAATTCGCTGTTAGCGCTTAAGGTATGTGTATTTATAGAACAAGACAGGGAAATGTGAGCTTTCTGTAGAGTCGTGGGAGAAGCTAAGTTAAACAAACAGCTTAGCTTGCAATAACAAGCAGGAAACTACTGATATCACGATCTCGCATAGACCGCACACAACAGAGGCAACAATCATATAGTATTAGTAGGCACAGAGAGAGAGAGAGAGAGAGAGAGAGAGAGAGAGAGAGAGAGAGAGAGAGAGAGAGAGAATATTTAGGGAAAAAACAAATAATGTCTTATAGTAGGAAAAAAGGAGTGAGTAGCCATGGTGTAGCGGCTAGACGCTCGCCTGTGGGTCGGAAGGTTCTGGCTTCAAGTCTTGATAGAGCCGAACTTTTTTTTTTTCAAAAAGGACTTTGTCTCCGAGGTAGACCCAGTCTTTAATGGGTACCAGGTACATTCCTGTGAAGTAAAGGCAGCCGGCGCGATGCTAGCCGCATCATCAAGCGAATACCGTTTGGTCTATAAAATGTAGGTCTAGCCCTTCACGCCCAGTCGGCATAAAGGCACCAACAAATGTCCTCTACGTTTGTATTTCTTAAAGAAGCTATCTGTTTTGAGTAGTGTGGTTGGAGTCAAATCCAGGGACAAAAAATGGATGCCAGTGGGCTACAATCATGTGTGCACAGGGACAAAGAATGGATGCCAGAGGGCTACAATCATGTGTGCACAGGGACAAAGAATGGATGCCAGAGGGCTACAATTACGTGTGCGCAGGGACAAATAATGGATGCCAGAGGGCTACAATTACGTGTGCGCAGGGACAAGGAATGGATGCCAGAGGGCTACAATTACGTGTGCGCAGGGACAAAGAATGGATGCAAGAGGGCTACAATCACGTGTGCGCAGGGACATCGAAATAATGCAATGAAACCTTAAATAAAGATACATCACAGAAGGAAACACAGAACTCAGATTACATATGCTGTACTTACAAATCATAAAAGCTTTTTATGAAAAGGAATGTGCGCGAGGCCTTGGTTGAAACTGGAAAAACTAACTGAAGTAGAGCAATATAAAGAAAAAAAAAAGATAAATACCAGAACGCCTTGGCCATAAGTATGGGTCAAGACATGACCACTGACCAATGCCGTGATTCTGTTGACCATTAGAGACTGCGAAAAATAACAGCACATTGAAAGGGCACATGATGGTGATGGTAATGATTGTTTTGATTATGATGATGATGATGCGTAGACACAAGCACTCAATCAAACGATATCTCTATGTGTGACAGAATACGTGACATGAATCAAATGTGTGCAATTTAAAAACAAGGTATATTTCAAAATATTTCTAGTTATTATCAAAGTAATCTGAGGATGGTATAGAATGAGAGTTAAACTGGCCTGATACTCTTTGGTTTAGGAGTTTATTTAGAAACCAGTGACAGACGACTGACAATAAAACTGCACAGTAACACTACAACCAACTAAGGCTGATGTCCTACTTATCAAAGACGACCGGATGTTAAACATTTACCTGGCCTTTCCAATGGCTGAACAGTGAGTACAGGTTTCATTACGACATTTCTAGGCACGTTGGGAATCTGTTTTAGTTCTAGTTGTGCAGGGGAAGAATAGTAAGTCGGCCGTGTTTAACCCGTTGCAAACAGCTTTCACTAGAAGTTTGGTTACATTTTTTGTCCGGTCAATTTGTGACAAGGTCACACACAAAATTTTTAACTTTTCTTCACATTTTATTATTTATAAATCTATTTTAAAGTGTGTGTGAGTGTGTGTGTTTAATTAACAGTTTAAAATGCCAGCAGTCATTCTCGAGGACCTTGTCTTAATCCTTATTACAAGAAATAGGAAAGTGATGTTTCGGGTTCAAGTTTTATATGAACTAACTTATCACCTCGTACAGGGGATTCAATAGACAGGCAATAACATATAAACATCGATCTATGGGGTGGTTGGGGGGGGGGGGGGGGGGGGGAGGGGTGACTGAACCTTGACCCGCATTCCGAACTCTGTCGAAGACTTCAAGCTTGTATTGCTGGGAGATTACAACTGAGTCAACGCATTTCCTGGTAATTAAGATAAACATCGATCACCTACGTCTCTGCAAATTCCGAGGAAAATGGTGGTGGTATTCAAGGAATGAGTAAGTTGTTTTCCTAACTGGGTGTGGCCGAGTCATTAAGAATATCCTGTTTCACAACAAGAATACAGGCGAGCAGCACGTTTGGTGGAGTTCTCGTAAGTATGGAGGTAAACATTAAACACAGCAAACTGTCAACCAGATAACTGACAGATTTACCAACTGACCATAGACCAGCAGAACAAAACGATAAAACAAATAATGAAGTAGCCAGTCATACATATACTTAAACAGTCGTTTAAAAAAAAAAAAAACTAATAAAGCAATCTAACAAAGAATTAAGTATCGAGAAGGTAATTATTTACAAAATTATTCGTCCAATCAAACAACCAATTATATATCTAAACATCAAGTCAAATATATTACCGGCCATCTTACCAACTAAAAAATCATTCAAGCTACGAACTAAGCTTTTAACTAGAAACGAATACCACAATCCACCAAACAAGTAACTAACTAAACTTTCACAAACTCAGCAAGCAAAGAAGCATCAAACTAACAATTAAGAATTAAACATTGACATCATAGCACACAGGGCATACCCATACATGCTCCGTCTCCCGCAGAAAAGGTTTTGAGGTGTAGATATTAACTGTTTCCTAAGCACAATGATTGTACTACGTCGTTCGCTTCTCCACATACAATACTCTTTGCAGGGGTCACATTGCACGTTCACACACTCTTACAAAAGTTACTTCATCCAACCTCGTGATTTCTGTCAGCATTAGTTTAATAAATGGTCTTCGGAATGCCTCCTTCGTCCAGGAACTGTGTTCCTGTAGCTACATCTTTACTGATGTAACCAACCAAACAACTAAGTAATTTTTCAACAGAAAACGACGAACCATCAGCAAATCAGGTAAACAGATTAAAAACAAACAGACTGACATGTATCGACAGGCACTTGTTATTAGTTTATAAATGGTCTTCGGAACGCCTCCTTCGTCCGGGATCTGTGTTCATGTAGCTAGAGCTTTACTGATGTAACTAACCAAGCAACTAAGTAATTTTCTACTGAAAACGACGAACCATCAACAAATCAGGTAAACAGATTATAAACAAACAGACTGACATGTATCGACTGGCACTCAGAAGAAGCACAGAGACAGGAGGACACACGAGACAACAAACACATCTTGAATTAAAATTATCATGCCAAGAATCGAATCTGTCACTTAAAAACGACGACAGCGCTTCGCTGCAGGAACAAGTGTACTTCAATGCATGATTAACTGGAAATCCCCAAAAATATGTCATCATTAGTCAGGTTTTTTCATGCAAGATTGAACGCACAACTTTGCAACATGGACAGCAATTGTTCCAAGCCATGGGTTGGCACCAAAGGTAACAGAAATTCATACTCACCAAGCAAAGGTCGAATACCAAACCACAACACACTCAAGGACACCGGTCAGCTATGCTGTGTCTAGTATATAACCCATAAGTCATAAAACAAACCAAAACATACTCAATCACACCAGACAGTGATGTCGTGTCTAGAATGCAACCCACAAGTCGTAGAACAAACTACAACATACTCAAGCACACCAGACAGTGATGTCGTGTCTAGAATGCAACCCACTAGTCGTAGAACAAACTACAACATACTCAATCACACCAGACAGTGATGTCGTGTCTAGAATGCAACCCACAAGTCGTAGAACAAACCACAACATACTCAAGCACACCAGACAGCGATGATGTGTTTAGTATACAACTTGTAAATCAATACAGATCACAACACACTTAAGCACACCAGACAGTGATGCATCGTCTTAAATACAACTCATTAGTCGAATAGTAAACCACAACAAATGCAAACACATCAGACATAGATGTTATGTCTAGTATACAACGCAGAGTAACAGGATCCCTTTTTCCCGATTTTAGTCGCATTGGGACCTTTGTCATAAAGATCAACCAGCACTTGATGGATGATGTAGTCGGCATCACGTCGAACCCCTAAACTTTAAAGGACTTTTTATCTGGTTCCCATTGAATGCAGTGTCGACCTTGGAGCCAAGGCCTGTTTTTTTCCTCAGTTCAGTACAGTCCGCATTTGAACCCACGACCTACGGATCCGCTGGTAATCTTCTAGCCGCTACACTGCAATGGCTCCCATACAATGCATAGGTAAAATATCAAACAACAATAAATGCAAACAAACCTGACCGTAATTCACTGTATAGTGTGTGTGTGCGCGTGTGTATATATATATATATCCAAAATCGAGCACATTATTTTTCTAATAGTTTTTTTTTTTTTTTTTCTAAAATCAATTAAAAATAAAAGTATATAGCCAATATGTAACTAATAATGTTCTGTCTTGTGGCCAAAACTAGTATGGAGAAGTGGATGAATGTTGATATGTTGAAAGGCGAACACAGAACATATTTCTGTAACCAACTAAATAGCCCAGCAATAATTTGCAGCAAACCAACAGATCAAGCAGACAAGGTGCCAGTCGTGCAAACAAACAACAAATTAACCATCACTCTCTTCACCAGACTACTATAGTTCCATTTGCAGTATATAGTGCTGACAATGTTAACATCTGCACTACAGAGTACCGGCAATGTTAATATCTGCACTACAGAGTACCGACAATGTTAACATCTGCACTAGACAGTACCGACAATGCTAACATCTGTAATACATAGTCCCGGCAATGTTAACATCTGTACTACATAGTACCGACAATGTAAACATCTGCACTACATAGTACCGACAATGTTAACATCTGCACTACATAGTACCGACAATGTTAACATCTGCACTACATAGTACCGACAATGTTAACATCTGCACTACATAGTACCGACAATGTAGACATCTGCACTACATTGTCCCGCAATGTTAACATTTGCACTACATAGTACCGACAATGTTAACATCTGCAATACATAGTACTGACAATGTTAACATCTGCACTACATAGTACCGACAATGTTAACATCTGCACTACATAGTACCGACAATGTTAACATCTGCACTACATAGTACCGACAATGTTAATGCGCCCACGAACCAGATAATGTAAAGCAATACATATCTTAGTTTTAGATCAGCGACAGACACGAAACAAGAATGTGAAAACAACATAAACATTGACAGCTGATCTTTTACGCGGGTTGCAAATGTCAGACAGGGAGCACTATCATGTTTTACTGCTGCTGTCTGTTGTCACTGTGTCCTGGAGTGGTCTGGTTTACAGCGGTCAAGCACCCCTGACTCGCTGACGTGTCACTTCTGCTTGTCACTTGACCTAATATACAGAGTTGTACTTCAAACATAACTCCGATGTTATCCAGGGGCGTCGGAGTCACCCCTTCAGTTGATTTCTCTCCTTCGTGCACATATATTGTTCTCTGTTCAAGTATTCATATTTCTATTTGTTCCTTTCACATTTCTTCCTCATTTTTTTTAAAAGACCAACTAGTCAGTTGAGTTGTGTGTTGGGTTTATTCAGAAACAGATACCACAGCGCCTGGGGTGTTCCCATAAGCGTCCAGTCCCCATATTCAGCAGCCAGTGCAGAGTTCCAATTCTAATGTTGCTAGCAGCATTCTGATTAAACATCCGCCTTGCCTTTCCTCTGAGCCTCGAGGATCGGCCAGAACCCCTCGTCACTCCCCGCTGCATCACTCTCACCAGACTGTGGTGATCCATCTGCTCCTCTTAACTGTAAAGGCTCTCCCACAAGGCACTAACCACGTCTGCCTTATCATGCATCAGTATTCCACCAAGTTGTGCAGAGCTAGACAGTCTGTCCGCCTGTTCATTTCCCCACACACCCGCGTCTGCGAGAGAAACAGTCCAGAGAATACTTCTCACTCGTTTCCTCCGCAGTGACGCATGCCATTCTGAACGAAGCATACCTGTCCTTACCTTACTCAGCATGCTCTCTGAGTCAGTTACAATTACGATATGTGTGTGTGTGTGTGTGTGTGTGTGTGTGTGTGTGTGTGTCGTGTTCTCTAATCAGCGGAAAGCTGTTTTGGCCCCCTCCACCTCCATTCTGAAGCTGGATGTTGTGGTATTATATGCTAGGCTCTCCTGCACCAAACGTCGACCATTACTAAGAAACCCCAAGCACTTCTTTTGCTTCTTGACACTGAACCGTATGTATAAATAATCAAATAATCTGAGCGAGCATAATCTTGAAATTATTGCCGAATTTTCACCTCCGTGGCACCTGCTGGCCAATCTCTGCATTTCCGGCTCAATGTTATTGTGACCCTTACCAAGTATGGCTGAACAAAAAGTCTGACTGTTCAGCTGACACTATCACATACTCCTCTCCTCGCTCAATGTTCTCCAGGATGCAAGCCTGTCTGATTTCTCCTGCTTGAGCCAGACATGACGTCCCTCTTGTCAGCGGCTGACCCTTAACTGCGCCCAAGCTTCGTGCAAAGGGTGATCTGTGACTGCAGCTATCTTGGGATATAACTTCACCTGCAGCACCTTGTGCTTACCTGCAACAGTCGGTAAACCAAGGATGTTTCACATACACACCACTGGGGTGTATCTTGTGTCAGAACCAGTTTCAGCCAGTCAGAAGGTGCTAATCTGAAACTCATGTTGAAGATTAATCAGGGGGGTCTAGCCAATGATCACCACCCAGGGAAGGGGTGTGATGGCATACAGTCAGACTGTTACTTTGCCTTAAGAATTGGAACTCTGGGCTAGCTGCTGAAGATAGGAAAGGAGCGCTTATCAGACTGTCCCGAGTGCTTTGTTATTGACTCTTAACTCATAACTCAATTATACGTATTATTATATTTTTTTTTTTCGCATTCAACGCATTTTCACACTTTGCCTTTTCTTCAGAAAGACATAGGCAAAAGCGGTGTGTCTAATAAGATAAGCAAAAAATTCAGCGCATTATAATTGTTATTGTTATTATATTCTGTATTATCAACACTATATTATCATTATTATTAACTGTATTATTCACTTGTTAAGATCGTCTTCCAAATTGTCTAGTGTCGGAATTCCTGGTGCTTTCCAGCAGTTTTAAATTATCCATAGAAATCCTCGAAGGGTTCAGTAGAAAAATGGCCAGCTTACATTCCTGCTAGCACGGTGACCATGTGTACAAATTAATAACAAAGAGTTGAGTTGAGTCAACAATTGAAATCACATCACTCAGGGCACTCCCAAACATGCTCCGTCTTCATCTTCAACAGCCAGCGCAGAGTTACAATACTGATGGTACCGATCACAATCTGCTTTTATGTCCGTCTTGCCTTTCCTCTGAGTGTAGTGCGCCAGCCAGGTTACACCCAGATGCCTCATTCTCCCCAGGCCATAATAACGAAGTAAGGGTTTGCTTCTTCTTTACCGATCTAGGCTCCCAGATAGATATAACCTAAAGTGTACCATGTGAAATGCTCTTGTAAGAAAAACTATATTATTCACCACAAAGCATTCACTCTGCCAACTAGTGAAGACACCTGTATCCAGTAGACCACCCCAGAGTGCAGGAAGGCGCGGAAAGATGACAAGACCATTACCGTGTTCCTCCAAGCATAAGACGCGCTTTTCCCCCAAAAAAGTACACGGTCTAAAAACAGTGTGCATCTTATACAATGGTAGTTGATTGTTACTACATGAGTTGGTTGAAAATATTCCATACAGGGTCTCACCTTGTAGAGGCTGGACTAGTTTTGTTTAACAAATACGGCTCTGTTTGACCCAGTCTTTTGAGAAGAGTCGCCATTCATTTTCAGAACTTTCTAGCTAGACAATTAACATTTATATCCTAATGGCATTTATCTAGGGAAAAAACATCTGAAACTTCATTTTATAGAACTGCATTAAAAGGTAGTATCATTATTTTATTTTGTACACAATAATAACCGCTTTAACTAATTAAACAATATTGAAAGTGTTGAAAATGATGATGATGATTAAACATAAATAATAATTAAAACAGGTTTGACGAGAATGACGAAAAAAATGCTGAGACAAAAGAAGGATCCTTCATTTATTGATTCTTACAGTAACATGCTTTACTGTGAAAATTAACCCGCTCAGGCTTGTTGAAGAAACGTGTAGCCTCATGCCAACTAGATAATGATCAATTGGCATCCCAGGAGATTTTCTCGAGCGTTGTGCCGACAAGAAGGCAGATAATATAGGCGATAACGAGGCTGAAGAAAGAAAGATCAAATATGATTACCTGACACAAAAATCAAATCTCTAATTACGTTCACTGAATTCAAGTGGGCGCCAATAAGGCCAGCTCCATTTTCTAAGAGCATTTCTTTGCTCTTTCTACTGAAGCCACGAAATGCATCACTGTATGGGGTGGAATTGAGGAATTCATTTATTCGTGAAGATGGGCAGAAGGGGGTGCGTATTCAGTGCATTAAACTGATAACACTAGTGTCTAAGGCTCAAACCCTAATGGATGCATACATGCTGGTTACTCGTTGTCTGCATCGACAAATTAGCACATCGGTGCGACCCATTCGTGCTTAGGTCTCCAATGCAGCAGCAATCTCAGTGTCTACATGTTCAATGTACCTAGTAGGAGTAAACTAGCATATCATTGTTTCCCCTGGCAACCGGTTTCTACATGCTTGTCCTCAATGAATACCCATTCCAAACAGGCGGTTTATTTTCTACCTCATTTGTCTCAAAGTCTATAGAACGAAACACTTCAGCCTATTTGCCCTTTCCATATTTCTTCCTCAACCAACGTCTGTAGACACGACCAATCTGTCGACTCCCTCATTTGCTTTAACCTCGGCGTATCTTGGTGTCTACGGTCAAAACAGTTTCTTGAGGTGAGACTTCTGGATGCTCTCAACATATTGTAGTCGGAGTTTACCAGTTTGGGTCCTTTTAAATTGTTCACTCAGTCTGTAAAAGAGGTATAGATGATCTATTCTGAGAATCAAGGTTCATGTTACGACCAGCCTTCATAAATTGTCTTCTGCTGAATATCATGTAATCTAGCATGAATAAATATTTTCACCAACAAGTGACTTGACGACTGGCGTCTTCGATCATGCTACTTCACATCTTGGGATTTCCAGCAGTGTGTATCTCGTCGATTGCTGATACATTTCAGTGCCATGACCACAAAATTATCAATATATAAATATACACATACTTACACATATTAGAATAAATAACATCACATATTTTACTGGTAGTTTCCTGTCTGTCCAGATGATTATCATCATCATGTAGCAGACATTTTTTTTTTAAACGTCACTCTCTCACAGTCTGCCTGAAAGAAACTCGGCCTCTCGTTTCGTTCGCTTTCCTCCCCAAAAAAGCAAAGTCGGGAGATGTGAACCAGCGTCATTACACACGTTTATAAACCATAAGTGCTCTGCCACCAGTACGGACAGCTAAGAAACTGTCCGCCTGTGTCGCCGTCCGCACATAACTCCGTAGCTACAGCGACGCTCCTCCATTTACCCCAGAGTGTCAACTCTAGTATCTATCTTTCGAACACTGACCGTGGGCTGCAGCGAGTCGCAGCTGGATTTGAAAGCGAGTATCGTAACGACTGCGCTAATGCGGCCCTTTCTTACCCAAGTTATCACTTACACCATGTTTCCCTTTTCTTGCTAGTTGGACTTTGTCCCGCTTTCCAGATGCCCTGCCTTTTACTGTAGTGCTTGATATGGCAAACTTATTTTAATTCCGGGACAATATCTTATTTACTAGAAATATTCTTTGATATTCAGATCTTTTATAATGGCAGTAGATATTTGTTTTCTGCTTGGTCCATGGTATTCTAAAATCCTTCTGTAGGGTTTCAGCTCCAATTTCCTTATGTTCGCTTTTAACAAATGCGAGATAGTCTACGATTTCCAGATCCGTATTTTGCTAAAGTAGTAGTAGTAGTAGTAGTAGTAGTAGTAGTAGTAGTAGTAGTAGTAGTAGTAGTAGTAGCAGTAGCAGTAGCAGTAGCAGTAGTAGTAGTAGTAGTAGTAGTAGTAGTAGTAGTAGTAGTAGTAGTAGTAGTAGTAGTAGTAGATTTTTACCCCACCAGGACACCAAACAAGCGATAAACACCCGATGACACAAAGTGCCACCATGCGGATGAGGATCACCTTGGAGAGGTACCAGAAACCGCGTTCAACCATTAGACCATATTTATGGTCGGGCTATATTGCAGCCCCTGACAAGAACCAGAGTAGGGCTTCAAATAACGAAAAATTGCATCTCACAAGAAATGACTGAATCGTGTAACCTGATTTTGCTAGAGGGAATACGCATGCAGTCGAAAGACTTGCATTGATTTCTTTGCTGGTTCTTAATCAAAGACTTTTTTTTTTTGCTTTTAATTCTTTGTAAGGTTAGGTTTAGTTTTAACTCCGTGCGGTTTTGAACTTAAATTTGTAGAAACATTCTTTGAGTGTAACCAAAAGGACAAAATACAGAAACTGTAACTGACCTCCGTATAAGGGAATCTGGACGTAAAGGACTGATACAGACGCCTGGGTGCTGGCCCCTGCTAATGATCGGTGTTTGAATATTTGCAAAGTAAACGTCGACCACGTAGGGGAAACGAAAAACAACATGTAGTAGGAGGAGCAGTAACGCAGCAGCGGTAGTAATAGTTGCAGCAGCAGCAGTAGTAGTAGCTGTTGTATTTCTTGTTGTTATTGTGGTTTTAGTGGTGATGGTGGTAGTATTAGTTATGTTGTTTTGTTGCTTTCATTAAAAAAAAAAGTAAGAAAGAAAAAAAAAGAAAGAAAGAAAGAAAGAAAGAAAGAAAGAAAGAAAGAAAGAAAGAAAGAAAGAAGAAGAAGAAGAAGAAGAAGAAGAAGAAGAAGAAGAAGAAGAAGAAGAAGGAGAAGAAGAAGAAGAAGAAGAAGAAATATAGATGATTGTGATGATAATAATGATGATGATGATCACGATGATGATGATAACGAAAACGATGCATTTAAAAATACAAAAATACGTTTCGGATCGAAAAGCCTTATACCCCCTCACCACCCCGCACTCCCCCCCCCCCCGGTCTCATCCCACCCTCCCTCCCCCCCCCCTCCCTACAAAAGCAAAACTTCAAGTATGCAATATTGTATACCCCACGAAACTCAGCAATTTCCATTCAATTGTTGTGATTTGATTCTTCAGTTGAAACCAGAACGTAGCAAAACGTGTCAGCGCAGAAACATAAAAGTAACGGGTTTGTTGTTGTTGTTGCAATCAAAGGATTTTGAACTTTACCTGATCATGTCAACAACAGCTGGGGGAATAATCACTCGTATCTTATTTCCGCCATAAACAAAAACACAACAAAGGTCGCAGTGTTACAGCAGCATGTTTAACTGACATGGGTGGTAAAGTAAACCTTGCAGTGACATTCCAGCGAGCCCACGACCCAACAAACTCGTTCCCTTCTCTCCCCGCCTCAGCCCCACCCTCTCCTCACCCCCCATAGGCGTCTCTAATAGGGCTCATAGGTCCGTCTTATATTTGGCCCTTTCAAACAGACACAAACACATGTAAACAAACACACTTACACATAAGGATAAGCACACACTGTCTACACACACCGAAAACTTAGACACACCACATAGACACAGATAGAACAACACAGACACACAGTCACAGCACATATACACTGATAAAACACACACACACACACACACACACACACACACACAGCTGCATACAGTTATACTGTCAACAGTTTCGGCTACGAGTAATACTATAATTATTAGTGCATGTATTGCTCCAGCTATTTACATATCAGTCAATAAAATACAAAATACTATATATATATATATTGAAGACACTATGACATAAACACCTAAATTTATATACATATATAGAGACACAATGACATAATAATCTCTCTCTATACACACACACACACACACACACACACACACACACACACACACACACACACACACACACACACACACACACACACCATATATAGTTGTCTACCCATCATATTGTTAATCTGTAGCTTTAGCGTACAAATTCTTCTGATTTTATTGTCCATAAATGTGGCGTTTTAAGTCTATTAAAAAGTTATGATTTAAGAACCGTCTTAGCAGTTGTGAATTCGCATAAGTGCTCCGTCCCCATCTTCAGCAGTAAGTGCAGAGTTCCAGTCCCGTTGGTACCAGTAACCGTATGCTTGTCTGTCTGCCTCTTCCCTCCTTTAAGTGTTGAACGTCGGCCAGATCTCTGATCACTCCTGCTGCACCATAATATGTGATTATTTGCTTACTCTTGGTCGTACTTTTACTTTGTGGCGTTTGGTCGCGCCTTGTATTCCAATTTTCCTTTGTGGGCCTTTCCTTTCAGTCAGGGTGAAGTTGCTCTTCATTAGTTCTGTTTTGGATCTGCCGTTTGTTACTGGTCTTATTTCTGAGGTTTAGGCTTGTTGCTAGGCACACTGTCCCTGATTGTGCCTAGGCTGTCTCCCGAGACACCACTCAAACGTCGACAAGACTGCCACTGAGTTCCCCCACAAGGCTCCATTAGGCACTCATGTAACCGGAACCTTAAGTAAGCTTCTTCATCGTCATGCTTGAACAATCATGACATGACGTGCAAGTTAAGTAAAACTGTGGGACACATCTGGAAGTGTTGGGACATAAAGGTGCTATTGTATGTATATTGTCTGTGGCAATAGCCGCGATGTCGCAGCTGAATACGATTTGGAAGATCAAAATCAGCATCGAAGACAAGGTCAATGAAGGAGAATTAATGCTTTCGAATGTAAATGCTATAGATGCATTTTAAGAATTAGTTATTTAGAATACAAAGCTAATAAATGTCAGAGACAAAATATCCAAACTTGCTGGATATCAGGAGCCTCTCTTGGCAGTGGTGAAACGTCTCAAGCTAGCTTGGTTTGGGCACATGGTGAGACATTATTTCATTACTATACTTCAAGGAACAGTGAGGGTAGTTAAAGAAGAGGAGGGCAAAGATTGTATGTGTTAGTGCTTCCGTCACTACACCTCCACGACCCTAATGGGTCAAGGGTTATGGTATGTATGTGAAAAGACTGGCTTTGTTCATCAACATTGTCCTGTTGTGAAGTTTTATGTGCATAGGGCTCGCAGTCTATTCGTCCATTCCGTCATATCCTGTGCGAAGCCTTTTGACACCATGGATGGATTCAACGCACTAGTTGTGGCCTCTCTCATCGACGTTGGTAGAAAGGGGGAAGGGGGAGAGGGTTTGTAGACGTCCTCGCTTCTTCAGTTTTTTCCCCATTGCAGTGATTGCTCCTTATCAGGATGCCCAATATAGCGCCACTTTTCTTGACATGTAACAGTTGTTGCTAGTGGTTGATCAGACGTTCCTCTCATTTCATCCGCTTCTTTGCATGTAACTTAGCAGAAAATATCATCAGCAAATTCAAATTCTTCCAACTGTGTGCTTTCAACCCAATGAATCTCTGCGTTTTACCTGCCTTCACATAAGGGATAGCGATGTATTCTTCTGTCGGCCGCAAAAACGAAATTCCCAGCCTGCAGGTCATGACAATTGCAATAACCAAGCTGCCTTAAATCCCGAAGCTTAAGACAACCCTGTACTACACGAACCTCAGAGTTGTAAATACAAGCAGTGAAACGCGAACAGAAAATAAAATACAACATAATAATCTAACTGTTCAATCTAAAAACAAATTCATTAGACCTAAAGGGCGCAAGGTAAACTGACGATTTTAATATAAAACCATTCCAAACACAAATAATAACAACAATAGAGAGAAAATAAACACTTCTTTAATTGATTTTTAAAAAAAAGGGGGGGGGGCTAAAAACTGTATAGGAATCAAATGGCGAGACAAATAGAAGCTAAATTAAAATAACAAGAACTAAAATAGTGGAGAGATAAATAAATAAACCTGTGCAGCATTAATTATTTATTTTAATGAAAACAAATACTCGTCTTTGTCATCTTAATCCCCCTACTTGTTTTCTAAATTACTTTTCAATGCCACAGAATATGTAAACTAGAAACTCTTTCATGTCCTCTCCTAGTTAACAGTTCTGTACTTTTCAAGGCCTTTTCAAATACCTAACAGCGGGAGGGAATTGCCATAAACCATTAAGTCTGATTGGATATACTCTAAAATAGAACACTCGCATGTGTGCAGCAGATGTGAGTTATATGCTACTGAACAAGCCGGTACAAAAGGAGCGGTGTTGACATAAGTTTATCGACTACACTGGGCCAGCTATAAAAACCTGTAATCGATTGGTAGCGTCTCTAGACAGGCTTGGAGTTCGTAGGGGGTCAAAAGCTAAAATCATGCGAGGTCTTCGGGATCTTTTCAAGTCCGTTCCGGAAGTAACTCGTGCGTTCCTAACTTTCAGGGTCATGTCCCGTTAATGAATCGTGAATGTGAAATGGTTTTCTATGTCTGAATTTATGGCTTGAAAAGTGAAAACAGAAAAATAGGTTGGCTGAATAAAAGCGCAAATTAACCATGTGATTGTGTCAGAAAGAAAAATATGTAACGTCTGTGTGTACAAGTTCTTTTCGGGGAAATTTCTCTGTTTCTGAGTGATTGATTGATTTTTATTGAAATTGCTTCTCTCTACATAGCGTTTGCTGATGTTGAACTTTTCATTGTGGGGATACAGCTGGGTTGTTGGGACCATTTATCGGTTTTTACGTCTCTGGATAAAATTATTAATGTGTTGCCGTGTATGCATGAAGGCATCTGTTTATAGTTATTTCCCTGTGTGTATGAGTGTGCGCGTGTGCGCACGTACTTATGCATATGCTTTCGTATGTTTGTTGCATACAGTGTGCCTGTATATGTGCGTGTGTGTATGTGTGTGTGTGTGTGTACGCATGCACATGCTCTCGTATATTCATCCACACACAGTGTGCATGTGTACGTCGTATGTTTGTTGCATACAGTGTGCCTGTATATGTGTGCGTGTGTGTGTGTATGTGTGTGTACGCATGCACATGCTCTCGTATATTTATCCACACACAGTGTGCATGTGTACGTCGTATGTTTGCTCATTGCATATGTATTTTAGGGAATATGAATATCTACATATGTGTTATGTGATATCCGTATTTACATGCATACCTGTGCTAATAATTACTTGTCTATGTACACGTATGTCTGTGTGTACTGTAATGTATACTTGGTCGTGATGTTGGTACCCGCGGGGCTTTAGTAGCAATGGACTGTTTGTTAACGAAAGAGGTAAGTTAACATCGTTTGACACAATACATGGGAATATAAACAGTAACTGTTTATATACCAGCTGAACAAAGTGTATTCTAACAACTTTAAGCAATCATCGCCAAAAAAGGCACCCTTAAAAAATAACGATCCTAAAATATGGAACAATCAATAAGAATAGTTTAAAGGATATGTGAGGCTATAAACCACATACATTTTTTAATGGATGAAATAGGTAATTACAAGCAAGACACTGAATGAGAAAAGAATATATTGTTTGAAGGAATGAAGATTTTTACGGAATTGCAGTTGCGTCCCAGTTGATTTCAAATGACTCCCAAGCTGAAGTCGGAGCCGGTAATTGAATGTACAATCAATATATGGTTGGTGAGCGTGCTGTTTAATCGCAGCTCACCCGTGATTCATTGAAATCTGTCTCCTCACACTCAGCGGTTTCCCCCGTCACAAGGTCTGCAAGTGTCTGACTGAATTCACACCAACACGAGTGCTGTTTTATATCTGGCGTCTTTTCAGGCAGCCGTTGTTGTACGGATTGTTACAATGGTTGCGAGTTTTGTTTACTGCAGGAAAAGTGTATATATACATTTGTATTCTTCGTCGCGTTGCTTCTAATGTGCGCTGACGCGTGTTTCCTACGGCTGCTTCTAACATGATTAGGCTAAAAGTATTTCAGTACTAAATACATATTAATTTAGAGATCTTCATTTTCTTCTTTGCGTTCACCAGCTGAAAACTCTGGTGGAAAATTCTGGTTGTTCGTCCACTTCTGGACTGCAGTCCTGTTCCAGAATCTGAGTGTTGCGTGTGCATCCGTTTGACAGATCTGACGCATTTGTGTGCAGACTGTGGAGATCATAGCAGCTATTCCTGAAACTATAACAATGTCTACCTGTAATAACCAAGATATTGTCATAAGCCATACCGACAACCTCACGATGGCCTGAATTACATGTCATATGTGTGTTCATACCCTGACTCAACCCTGTGGCCAAACCATTTCAGTTGAGTCTCTATGGCTTCTAATTTGCTCTGCTTCTATTTAGCCTGCCGACGTGTCCGAGGTCCGTCATTGTCACGTATATCTAACAAATCTTGTCGTGTTCATTCAATGTATTTTATCTTGTCAGTTCACATTTTTGTTCTTTAAATCTGTTTCGAGGACGCTGCTTGATTTTTTTTTTTTTTTTTTTTTTCTAAGAGCTTCCTGTATCTTTTGCATTTAATCCCGAAACCACAATTCCACTGACATAAGATGCTTTTAATCTTGTCTGCATATAGTCTACGTTTGAGATACATATCAAAGGAGTAGTATACAAAAATCATATATATATATATTTATATTTATATTTATATTTCCTATCCAGGACTGCAGTCTGGATGACCATTTCATGGATGTAAATGGAGCAAGAGCAAAACACTGAAAGCCGGTTTAACTAAACCATAGTTATCTTGGTAAATCCGACTATTACGAAGTAACCCGTACTTCTAATCCCTGGAATGGCCCATTGTAACTCACATTAGAAAGTCAACGTAACAACTGCTTGCCAAAAAAAAAAAATATAAAATAACGTTAGTCATCATGCGTTGACAATCTAACTTTTTCTTTGTCGCGAACTGACTGACTTTCTACCCCACCAGGACATCACACAAGCGATAAACACCCGATGACACAATGTGCACATGTGGTTGAGGAGCACAGAAACCGCGTACAGCCATTAGGCTATATTGCGACCCCTGGCATGAGACAAAGTAGGACTTCAAATAAAGAAAAAATGCATCATAAAAAGGACGGCAAAATTGGGTATTCCCATGTCGCAAAGTACTAACATTGCCCTTTCTCTTTCTGGCCCTTTCTTGTACTTACAGCTGCAGACTGGCTCCTTCAAATGCGAATAATCAACACTCGCATTGAGTAATTTGAATTTCTTGCTAATTTGTATTGCCAGCTATTTTGTATTTCCGCAAATTCATGACGCAATATTCATTTTCTTTTTGCTCTTATGTGTCTATTACAAAATCGCATCTTAACAGCTGCTTCAGTTCACGTCTCACAAATTTACTGACAGCCATTGATACACTTTTGTATATCGAAACTGATTTATAATAGTTATTTCGAATGCTCTTTCCCTCTTATTTTCACAGTGGCGTATTTCATTTTTCATTCCATAAAATTCTGCATTTGTATGACAACATAAAGTATACAGAGTATATTTACCCCGATGTGAACATGGGTAAAGAATTCTTGTGGAGGTAGCCCTTTAGAAAGAGCTAGAAACATGTACTAAATGCTGATCTTCAATGTTTTAATTAATAGTAAGCAAAATGTTTAGATCTTAGATTGTGTGTTTAAATCTTCTCCATATATTAATACAACAACACCTCGTCCGAATTGAAAAGCAAAGGAAAAAAACGGATAAAGGAAAAGGGGGGGGGGGGGGAATCAAAGTTTAATACTGACGGACAACAACACAAAATGTACACACAACGCAAAAAGTAGTGACTGGATGAATGAAGTCGTTTTCCAGAAATATTCAGTGAGCTATCATTTGAACTCAGACATCATATCTCAAGTAGTTATCGAATTTAATTCGTATTTCATTAAATCCACGTGAGAGTCGGAGACTACAACGGAGTCAATGACTCAGAGGTTATAAATTAAATTGATATAATCTATTTTGCTTGCATCAGCTGAAAATTTTGCTCCGGTTGAATAAACATGCAAATAATTAACTTAAGTAGAGGGAAAACAGTAAACTTCAACTACATATTCCTGGAACAAGGGGAAGTGAAGACATGTATTTAGTCGTTCGCATGTCGGATGCGAATTTTTCGTTTTTTGAAACCCCACCCTGGCTTTTGCCAGGGGCCCCTTATATATCCAAGTCTAACGGCTGAAATGGATTTCTGGGACCTCTCCACGGGTGATACTCATCCGCATGGTAGCACTTTGTGTCACAGGGTGTTTATTGCTTGTGCGATTTCCTGATGTGTTACAACAAGAAAAAAAAAAAGAGAGAGAGAGAGAGAGAGAGAGAGAGAGAGAGAGAGAGAGAGAGAGAGAGAGAGAGAGAGAGAAGACATGTTTCAAAAAAGGAGGTTTATTCTCAGACTACCTTATTGGAAAATACAATAATGAAAGATATGGTCAGGCAAATACCCCCAGGTAGCGTCTTCATATCACACCACTGTGAAGTGAATGAGGAAAGGTATCAAGTGTTTTGTGAAAACTGGATTGAAGAAGTACTCAATATCTGTGAACTCAGGAAATGTCTGCATGGGCCATTCCCTTTCCCCAACAGTCAATTGAAATCTCACGTTGATACCACTAGTCGAGGCTTGGTGAAATTCCTCGCCTACCTTGTGAATTGAGTGTCGTGTGGACACTACTGAGTTTAGAACACTAAGTAAAGAACCATTTTCAAGCTGTTGGTATATTGAGCATTTTATGCTAGATCAGGAGTTCTCAACCTGTGGGTCGCGAACCTCTTTCCCAGGGGGTTGCCTAGGGCTATCGGAAAACACATATTCACTGACGTTATGAAGAAGCAACGAAAATACTTTTGTAGCTTGGGGTCAGTGACCACACCATTAGCAACTGTATTAAAGGGTGGCAGCATTAGACAGATTGAGAACTACTGTACTAGATTGTAATATGCCAGTTGGCGTTCATCGGCTTATGTAGCCTCCAATCGCTACTTCCGATATACGTTTTTATAGGCGTGAATATGTGTGTGTGTGTGTGTGTGTGTGTGTGTGTTGCGTGTGTGTGTGTGTTGCGTGTGTGTGTTGCGCGTGTGTGTGTGGGTGTGTGCCTATTCTGATACATTCACCACTCGATCCTGAACAGCATTTTAAATGTGTCAATAAATCAATCAGCTGCCGTCTCAACATTTAACACTGGCAGCAAAAGATCTCGAAAACGGTCTTGTCTCTGGCTTTGGTGTGTAAACTTTCACGGATTACTGTTCTTCTAAAGCTGAATGACACAGGAAAGAATAACTACTGACAACCACTTGAAACGATGAATTAATATAGATAGATGGGATTTACAAAAGTTGCATGAAAGTCTTGAAGCTATGAAATAATCACGACTGTGAGGGTTATAGAAATTACGTTATAACTTAGTGTTGTTGCTAAAATACAAGAATACATAAATGTTTATCTGCATTCAAAAAGGATCTACTCCATTGCAGGTCACATTTCTGGGTGTCAAACAAATAGTGTTGGGCGTGGGGTCAGCTGCTGTATCTTGTAAACGCATATATTTACAAACATTTGCATAAAAGAATGCTCAAAGACGATGCAGATTAGTAGAGATGTCTGTAGAACCGCTTGTAACAACAATTTAAATAAACAAAAGATAGCAATATATACACTGAGAAGAGAGTATCAACAGATAACCCGTTAGCATGCCTTCTTGCCACACTGTACCTTTCTGTGCAACAATGCTTTCCTTGCAACAAAAATAAAATCGTCACGTTCAACAACATCCCCAAAAAGGGGGCTTTAGGTTATAATTGTGCCTATGTTATGGGTACCAGATACAATAGATTAGCTGGCACACCACCAAGAGACTGATAAGCACTCCTGCAGTGTTGATAAAAAAAGGGAGTGATGTAAGGGTTCATACTCTCGCCATACCTATCCTGCAGTGTTGATGAAAAGGGAGTGATGTAAGGGTTCATACTCTCGCCATACCTATCCTGCAGTGTTGATGAAAAGGGAGTGATGTAAGGGTTCATACTCTCTCCATATCTATCCTGCAGTGTTGATGAAAAGGGAGTGATGTAAGGGTTCATTCACTCGCCATACCTATCCTGCAGTGTTGATGAAAAGGGAGTGATGTAAGGGTTCATTCTCTCGCCATACCTATCCTGCAGTGTTCATGAAACGGGAGTGATGTAAGGGTTCATACTCTCGCCATACCTATCCTGCAGTGTTGATGAAAAGGGAGTGATGTAAGGGTTCATACTCTCGCCATACCTATTCTGCAGTGTTGATGAAAAGGGAGTGATGTAAGGGTTCATACTCTCGCCATACCTATCCTGCAGTGTTGATGAAAAGGGAGTGATGTAAGGGTTCATACTCTCGCCATACCTATCCTGCAGTGTTGATGAAACGGGAGTGATGTAAGGGTTCATACTCTCGCCATACCTATCCTGCAGTTTTTGTGAAATTGTGTGCTTGTGTAGACTTTTCAAAATAACTATCCTGCAGTTTTGATGAAACGGGAGTGATGTAAGGGTTCATACTCTCGCCATACCTATCCTGCAGTGTTGATAAAAAGGGAGTGATGTAAGGGTTCATTCTCTTGCCATACCTATCCTGCAGTGTTGATGAAAAGGGAGTGATGTAAGGGTTCATTCTCTCGCCATACCTATCCTGCAGTGTTGATAAAAAGGGAGTTATGTAAGGGTTCATTCTCTCACCATACCTATCCTGCAGTGTTGATGAAAAGGGAGTGATGTAAGGGTTCATACTCTCGCCATACCTATTCTGCAGTGTTGATGACAAGGGAGTGATGTAAGGGTTCATACTCTCGCCATACCTATCCTGCAGTGTTGATGAAAAGGGAGTGATGTAAGGGTTCATTCTCTCGCCATGCCTATCCTGCAGTGTTGATGAAAAGGGAGTGATGTAAGGGTTCATTCTCTCGCCATACCTATCCTGCAGTGTTGATGACAAGGGAGTGATGTAAGGGTTCATTCTCTCGCCATACCTATTCAATGTATGCTGAAAACATATTGAGAATTGTCAAAAATGACCAGACTTGTGACAGTTATGATCCGCTCATAATTGCTGGCAACCCTATTCCGGAATTTGGCTATGCAGATGACACAGTACTTCTTTGGAACAGTGTGTAAAGGGAACAGAAACTTTAATCGTGTCTGACCAAAAACATAGTAATCAAAACATATTCCTGATTTTTATTTATTTTTATGAAAATAATGTCCACACACAAAACCCTATTGTCACCACCCAAAAAAAAAAAAAAAAATAGATGATGAAGAAACTGAAAATGTCACAAACTTTAAAAATTTAGACTCTGAAACAAAAAACAACCTAGACTGCTTGACGGAAATCAAAAGGGGGTTACCATAGCAATGCACAGATTAAACAGCAATAAAAGTCTATGGTTAAGCAAGGAAATCAAAATTAAAATTTTGACAGCATGCATCTTCCTTATAGCAACATACGGATTTGAGTCGCCACAACATGAGAAACTGTTTTAAAGTGTCGCCACAACATGAGGAACTGTATTAAAGTGTCGCCACAACATGAGAAACTGTTTGAAAGTGTCGCCACAACATGAGGAACTGTATTAAGGTGTCGCCACAACATGAGAAACTGTTTTAAAGTGTCGCCACAACATGAGGAACTGTATTAAAGTGTCGCCACAACATGAGGAACTGTATTAAAGTGTCGCCACAACATGAGAAACTGTTTGAAAGTGTCGCCACAACATGAGGAACTGTATTAAGGTGTCGCCACAACATGAGAAACTGTTTTAAAGTGTCGCCACAACATGAGGAACTGTATTAAAGTGTCGCCACAATATGAGTAGCTGTTTTAAAGTGTCGCCACAAAATGGGAAACTGTTTTAAAGTGTCGCCACAACATGAGAAACTGTATTAAAGTGTCGCCACAACATCAAAAAGTGTTTTAAAGTGTCACCACAACATGAGAAACTGCTTTAAAAATGTCGCCACACCATGAGAAACTGTATTAAGTGTCGCCACAACATGAGAAACTGTTTTAAAGTGTCGCCACAACATAATCAACTGTTTTGAATGGTCGCGGCATTCCCCTCTATCCGAACTTGTTTGATGTCGCGATCAACAACTGACCAGAGTTTGCCAAAATGCAGGGTGTTGCTATTTAAATTCTTCCATTTCTGAGGTCTGGAAGGCTTTGTATAGATTATTGTTTATTCAAATTATAACATTCTCAGTTGCCTAAAATTGCGTAAGAATGATTGTTTAGTACATTATTTCTGGTGATGACTGCGCCGATCCTCCCGCTTGTGGACGACTTCGTTGCCGGTCGAGACAGTATTTGGGTCTGTCTTCTGTGATGGCATCGACACCGCAGGGGGTCTTGTTCCTGGCTCTTGGTGGCGTGCAGTGTTAAGCCATTTTATGTGGTGCACATAACCTTGTCACAATTATAACCGTAAAGCTCCTGCTTCAGGAAGCTGTTTGAATGTGACGATTTTTTTTCCCTCCAGCAAAACACCTACCCAGGATTACTGTGCATATCTGTTGGATACGGAAGCCTTGTTACACCAGAAATAATCTGTAACTATAATATTGCAACCATGTTGAAAAAATCGCCAGCGATTTACGTGTCAGTCACAAATGCTTCTAGTCACCAGCTAATAGGCCTTTAAATACCAGTTGTGAAAAAATTTTGACTTGACACTTGAGCTTTTGCTCAGCGCACCAACCCACGAACATAGCTTTGGGGCAATTTGTTTTCCTTTCCTGAATTGTATCAGCTGTACTCAAGATCATTGGCTGTCATCCTCCATATGGCTCTCCAGAAAGTGAAAAGTGTTATTGACCGTGGTGTGAAGAAGTGTAAGTCTTTTTAAAGTAGAAATCAACAATGAGATAAATGAACCAGTCACCGAGCCAGCAATCGAACCACTTCCTAGGAAATAAGATAGAGAAAAGCACCAGGAATACCGAACAGTTGCCAGAGGTTAACTGTTGAATGTTGAATTAGCAATCGACATCACAGCACTCGGGACATTCCCATAAGTGCTTAGTCCTCATCTTTATCAGGAGGCGAAGAGTTCCAATTCCGTTGGTACCAGTAACCGTCTGATTGTATATCCGTCTCATCCTTCAAGCTGTATCATTCTTTTGAGACAAAAATACTCTGTCTGTTCTGCTACACTGTTCGCTTATCCCAGACAGCCTTCATCCGCTTTATCGTCAAGTAGCTTGCCGCCCAGAGATGCAGTAGCAGCTGATCTATTAGCCTGCCCATTACCACACAAATCCAGATATCTTATACAAACACCCCACGATGTGCGTCTTATCTAAGCCAAATCGAGCGACGCCAACTACTTTGAGCGTAAGACACGTTTTTATTTGTCGAAGCATGCTTTGCGTATGTTCAATAAGACTTAACAATGATGACACCTTTCGATTATTGATTAATCAATATTGTTTACTTGCAATAATATTCATGTGTTTCCTCTCTTCAAAGCTCATACAAGCTACAGAGTTTGTCATTAATTTGAGAGAATGTGATATTCTAAAAGGGAACATAACATGCAGTGCACTCAACCTGAGTGCAGTAAGCACCGTGTATTTCATCTAATAAATTTTAACAAAGACTCATCTACTAGGTGCTAGCTAATTGTTGTATGAATAATGTTCACAAACAACGTTACAGTTACGGTCTCAGAAATAAGCTTCCATTAACTCGCATCTCTTTGATTCTTTTTTCTTTATCTTGGTGTTCTGTCGTAAAGTCTGAGAGAACTGCTGGTTTTATTTTTATGCGATATTCAGAAGCTCGTTGTCTTGTCTGGAAGAAGTTATTTATTAGGTTCATCAGAGGATAACACTAGGATTTGATGTACTGACATCTGACAGTCTTGTTCAGTCTTAAGTCTGTGCAGGCAAAGTGAACGTCTGATGTTTTCTGTTGCTTGCGATTTGTGGTGTTTGCGCGTGCCCAGCAAGTTTCTATCGACATTTAACGTTCAAACTTCAAGTACCACAGCGAAGACAATGCTGTATGCAGTTACGCACCAGAGTAATGTGTGCATGTATTTGTATATATACAGCGACTATACGTTTCGTTTTCCCGGGCAGGTTTTATTTTGTAGATGTGTCCCTGTAACCCCCCCCCCCCCGCCCCCCTCCCACCCTCCCCCAAAGACCTGTCAATTGTCCTATTTTATACAAATTTAGGAATAAGCTCTAGAAAAGAACACTCCCTTAAATCATTAGACCTTATTAGATTTCCGGTTAAAGATACTTTTAAAGCCTTGAATGTTCTGATGGCTAGTGTGGAGTTATAAAACATACAATAATATAGAAATGATTATGATCTGTGTTAACCTATACACAATGACTTATGAGAGATAGTATTTGAGCTATGAGAGGGGCAGGATACTATAGGGAGACTCCCCTGTGCATTATTATTGTTTGTACCTAAACTCATGGGGAGAGGGTGAGGTGAGGAGGGGGGAGGGGGGGGGGAATTGTTGTTTGTGTGTTTAGGGAAGGGGGAACTAACTGGTTTAAGATGTCCCGTTGTCAGCTAAAAATTTGGTCACGCTATACATGTATGCATGTGGGTATATATTTGGATGTATCTGTGTATGTATACATATGTGTGCATGTAGTCGTTTATGAGTGAGAGAGGGACATAACGAAAGACAAAGAGATAAAGAGAAAGCCACGGAGAGTGAGAATAGGCAGGTGCAGGAATTAACATGTAAAGAGAAAGAAAAAAGAAACTGGGAAAAATTGAAGTGAGACAGAGACAAGAGATGAGAAAGAATCTAGCTAAAAGCCACACATAAATGTCGACGCTTTACGTACGCCTAAATCCCTGTCTCATTTTCACAAATTCCATGTTATTCCTCCAGTCTTGTTGAGATACCCAAAGCCATCTTCCTGGAGCTGAGTCGCGAACTCAGGTAAAACACGTCTGTATCATGATTAACACTGACACCCTGGGCTCTGTGAGACTTCACCGTGCCAGAATATGTTCCGGTAGAACTGTATTCTCGGCTTTTTTGAGGGTTGATGAAATCTAGAACATATCTGCCGTTTGTGATTTAGAAACGAGAACGATAACAGAAAATATATGTAGTGGAAGATAAAGGAGTATACCTTCCGTCGTGCTTTCTCCTCTTTATCGCTGTTAAAATTAGCAATGATAGGCGGGCATGCACTGTGGAAGGTAAACTACTTGTAGACCATGGTTGTGTGTTATTTATGTGTCAGAAGTTAGGGTCTTGTCAGAGGTGTGCTGCTCTATGTACGAGTGTTTCTGATTATACTGTTGCCATAGTTTATGTCTTGGCAGACTTGAGAATGGTTTTTTTTTTTTTTTTGCTGTTTTGTTTTCTTCTCTGGGAGTTTAGTTTTTGGTGTGTTTGCAGACCAAGGCGGTCAATGTTGGATCCCTAGTTGAGGTTTGAATAAGGCTATGGGGTCTATCATCCTCTAAAAAGTGGCCAAAGCCAATTTTCTGGATGATTTCTTTCCTTAAGTTCTGTGATTTTTATCCCTACGAATTTTGTGTATGTGGGTGTGTGTGTTCGCGCGTGAGCGTGCGTACATATTTTACCAGCCATGCTTTTGTTTTTGACTTCATATATATAATATGCATATTATTACATGAATATAACATGCTTCATTGATGAAATACAACTGCTGTGTGAAAGATGGAAGTTTGGAAGGGCCGAATGTAAGACAGGCCTGCGTGCCTAATTTGTAACCCTTTGAAAATAAAGTTCGTTCGTTCGTTTGTTCGTTCGTTCTCTCTCTCTCTTTCTCTCTTACTCTTTCTCTCTCTCTCTCTCTCTCTCTCTCTCTCTCTCTCTCTCTCTTTCTCTTTCTCTCTCTCTCTCTCTCTTTCTCTCTCTCTCTCTCTCTCTCTCTCTCTCTCTCTCTCTCTCTCTCTCTCTCTCTCCCCTCCCTCTCTCCCCCTCCCTCTCTTGCATTAACTTTCGTGTAGCCGCCAACAGGACCCGTTATATTGTGTAAAAACTATATTTGTATTGTTAACAACCACATATACTTTAATTTCAACAATTAAAAGACACACATTTTTTTTAAATTTAGTGCAGTGCATAACGGAAAATGTCAATGCTACATTATTACATGTGGGGGGGGGGGGCGGAGGGATGGTATGACACCGAATTTACTCGCTTTATTTATTCTATTTCTAAAGCTTGGTGAGCTTCTCAAACGGCACGTAATGATGTTTGCCCAGCACTGTACAGTCAATACGAACTCAGTAACATATGTATAGCTAGTAAAATATGTATAGATAACGTCTGAGATCTCGGAAGTGCATCAGGCTTATTCTTCCTATTCAGATGCGAATGTTGAAAGATAATAGTTATAATGAAAGCTGGCAATGCAAGAACTATTTCACAAAAGCCAGAGAGTTGTTATGTAAGATTCTTTGGTGTGTTCATAACTTTGTGGTCTTTGCTGTCACAGTTTGAAATATCGCCAGAAAAACATTAGAACGTGCATTAATGAAGCGGGTCGCCATCTAGTTCTAACCAGTCCAGTTTAGTCAGGAATGAAACTGAAACTGGATTAAACCGAGCTGCAAGATAATAATAAACACTATAAAAAAAAACTCCCTCTTTAGACCATGGCTCAAACATGTCTGAGATCCTCTCTTAACTCTGATGGCTAGCAAGTGATGAGTCTCATGCGGATGCATGAAATCAACGCCTGTAAAGGTATGTCAAATTGCTATTAGCAGACACCGTGTAAGAGGCACCATGTAAACACACACTCAAAACAACACTGACTTAATTAAGAGTATACAGGAACAGAGGCAGGAAAATAATTATCAAACAACATCATGACTGATATTCTAATGTCAAATCAGTACTATTGTATGGGACGGAAACATGGAGAACAACCAAGGCAATTACTAATAAATTACAGACATTCATTAACTGGTGCCTGCGCAGAACAAAGGGAATAAAATGGTATGATAGAATAACTAATGTAGAACTTTGGGAGAGAACTAAACAGGCTTCAGTGGACCAAGAGGTTAGGAAAATACGCTGGCGTTGGATAGGACACACTGAGAAAACAAGAGAACAGCATAACTAGAATGTCTTTGCATTGGAACCCACAGGGGCATAAGAATAAAGGAAGGCCAAAAAAAAATACATGGAGAAGAGAGCTGGAGAATGAGGTTAGAAAGATGGGAAGGACATGGGGAGAGCTCCATGCAATGGCAGAGGATAGAACGACTTGACGTAAGTCAGTTGAGGGCCTATGCTCCATTGGGGGATAGAAAGGCGGAGGAAGAAGAAGAATCATGACTGGTGCCTAGTAACAAACATGCAGACTGAACTATCAACCTTTCTTTGATCAGATTATAGAGGAAACATTCTGCTACTGAACGCATGTCACAACCATCAAGTATTCGGTACTGAATCCGAGGCAGACGGTTTAGAACGAAAAAAATCATTCCTGATAACTTGGGAGAGCGTACGGTAGTAACACCTTGAAAGATATTTTGACTCACCAGGCATTATTTTCGATGACCGCAGTTAGAATACATTTTTAGTGCAGCGAACTTCCACTGTAGAAACTGCAACATTTTACAAATGTAGAATCTGGCAAACCATCTCTACCATGAAGAGAGAGAATGGAGTAAATAAGTTTTTAGACTCATGCACAGAAGATCTTCTACGACACAAGATATTTTTTTTAAGTGTACAAGGACTGACTCCACATGATGTATATGTGTGTGTGTGTGTATGTGTGTGTGTATATATATATATATATATATATATATATATATATATATATATATATATATATATATATATATATATATATATATATATATATATATATATATATATGCTTCTAGGGCACCACACACAGCCACTCAAGGTCCATAGTCCAAGCAAACACAGCTCTTTATTGTTTATGACTGGTTCACTTGCAGAAGAGCGCATATTTGGTAGTTATAAGGAAATTTACTTAAGCTCTGTGACTTCTTTAGTAAAAATTGTTCCAGTTATGAAGCCGAAACTGGGGCGTCTAACAGTTCTTTCTGGAAACTGAGTTGCAAAGCTTGAACAGGACCTCACAAACCAGTGTTGGTTGTTTGGGGTTTTAGTCAGAAATTTTACTTTTAGCAGTTGTCATTACTTTCTCAGTGGTCAACGCTCTCACCGTTGTCGTATTTAACACAAAGTTCTTGAAAACAAACAAACATGTGATATAGAATGGTACTTCAGTGTACGTACTTCTTGTCTTCTTCTATGTGTTCACCGGCGGTAAACTCCAGCAGAAAGTTCAGGTTGTTCGTCCACCATTGGACTTTAGTCGTATTCCAGAATGTCAGCCTTGTGTCGACATCCGTTTTACCTATCTGATTTATCTGTATGCAGATTTCTGGTTTCTTGCCTCTCAGGCAGACGCACTTCAACGTGAAAGAAAGCCAACAATGAGACAACTATAACGACATATTCATTGGGGAGGCAGTGGGTCTATTCTTGTTTTTCCTCACAATGGGGCCCTGCAACCCCCACAGGAAGGTAAACGTAGTGAATCCGTTTCTGCTCCTTGGACGTATTCAGAAGATTAGTTTTCGCTTCTATTTAGGGAATAAATACCATATTAAAAGTATAACAAACACAAGTGTCATGGCATTTATTATTACTGAAACATTGTCTGTCACATAGACACTTAATAACACTCCATTTGAAATCGCAGACATGTTTCTAGTACAACGCTTCTCAACCTGCCGGTCACAAACCTTTTTTTTTGGGGGGGGGGGAGGGGGGGGGGAATTGAGCGACTCTTTCACAAGGGTCGCCTTAGACCATAGGAAAACACATAGTTATTCAAGTTATGAAAGAAAATAATTGTCTGGGGGTCGCTACAAAATGAGGGAACTGTGTTAAATGGTCTCGGCATTGGGAACGTTGAGAGCCACTTCTCTAGTAAAAAAAAAAAAGCTGACGATAGCTGACAGCATACAACTCTCTCAGTATCAGGTCAAAGGGGGTTTCCGGTTACTGCAACATATCACGAAATGAAAAAGCCGAAATACTTGCTTAAGCAGGATCCTCAAAACACTCACCGATCGGACCCTGCAGTAGGAAACCAATTCAAAGAGATTCTTAAAAAACAATAAAAGGAAGATTTCACACATGGATGAACAAAAAAACCAACCAAACTCTTTCTTTGTTAATGAAGAGCCCGAGTCAAAGTACAGTAACACTTGCAATGAGTTTAATATAATAAAACGACAGTATGTTTTTTTTTTTTTTTACATTATTATTACTATTTTACTTTCGATCCACAGCTACCAGAATCAATGCTCATTCAGACTGTTCCAATTCCCATCCGCGCCTTTCTGCAGGCATTGATCTCACGTTTGTGAAATCATCGACCGCCTTCTCTTCAGCTGCCCTGAACATTCGAACGCTATGGTCCCTGTGTGGCTACCGAACAAAGTGTGGGTAGCGGGCATCGTGTTAGCGACAGAAAAAAAAATGGGCCCACTGCCTCCCCAACAAGCACTTCCTCAAATAGGACTGTGAAGTGTTTCCTTTGAAGTCTTTATGCCTTAGATGCGAGGAACACAAATACGCCTAATCTGTAAAACGGATATGTATACAAACTCAAATTCCGGAACAAAACAAAAGTCTAAAATTTGAGGAGCACCAAAAAGTGGCCCCCGAAGTCTAAAACCAACGTATACTAAGTAAGAAGAAGAACAACGCTAAGGAAAAGCTACGACAGCTTTTTCCCGTAGTTATAAGCCACTCTCTCTACTGGTCCCGGGAACAAATATGAAGAACATGAATTTTAATAAGAACAATCGCGTACTGGGAAGAATAGACAACATACTTGTATTATATGAAAAGGGGCGGAAGGGAGAGGGGACACACTGCTGAAGGACCAGATTTCTGCTCGACATGTTTGTCCTCACTAGGCTACCATCTAGAGCAACCAGTTTCAATATATATAACAGAAATCTCAATAGAATGATCTACCAGAAAGAACGATCAAATAGTGTGACATGAACAATGTCTAGTCATAATGACTCCTAACCTGACTTAAAGTGGCTGATGTGGGTCATCATCGCACATATGTATATATTTGTTGGAACTTATTACATCATGCTTTATTATATGGAACTTACCCTTGTTAGTGTCTGGTATTTCACAGCTCACTTTCGTTAAGTTTATGTGTATATTTGTCTTAGATCAGATTCCGGTTGATACTGTAGTATTTTTTTTTTTTTTTTTTTGACTGTTGTAGTGATCATAGCTAGTCTAGGTGTTATTGGGTAGTGAGGAAGTCTGGTTAAGTCATGCTCAGGAATATCTTTAGAAATTCTATGGAGCCAAGGACTTGAGTTGCCTCATTACTGAAGTGGCGTTGGATGGTCATTGGAGCTGCGGAGATCGCTAGACCAATACAAGCCACCAGCTCAAAAATAAATCACTTCAGAATGTCTATTATTATTGGGGAAGACCCTGGAAAAAAACGTCACACCATCGTCTCGTGCGGCTGGTCACTTCAAAATACAGCAAAACATCCACGTTACCTCGTTCACTAACAAACAGGTGGGCTATCCTCTGAATAACGTGCATAAAAGATGGCGGCCAAGGGCGGCCAAAAACAGGGCCTCAGTCAAGTGTCAATTGCGCACTTCCAGCGACTTAATTTACGGTTTTCCGGCGACTACCGCCACCGCCAAGAGTCCCCATGCCGCTCACGCGGCGTGGATTGGGGCTAAACTAGATGGCTAGGACTCACGAGCAAAGCTGCAGGAGATGCGGAAGCTGTTGCTCGTGAGTCCTAGCCATCTATTTTAGCCCCAATCCACGCCGCGAGCGCGACATGCGGGACTCTTGGCGGTGGCGGTAGTCGCCGGAAAACCGCATATTAAGTCGCCGGAAGTGCGTAATTGACACGTGACTGTAACTCTGTTAGGATGTTTTTGCGGCCGCCATCTTTTGTGCCCGTGATTCAGAGGATAGCCAATAAGTGTTACTTTCACTTGCTCTGTTTCGAGAAATTCATACTTTAATAAATTGTTAAAGTCTGACTGGAGATAAAACAATCATTATGGGGCAGAATGTGTTACAGGTTAAGAACCGAAGCTGCCTACTGTAGTACAACTGCAGGATTTAACGTAAGATTTTATAAAAATTGACTGAGATACTAAATCGAGTATTTGTGTTCGTGTTCCTTTTGAAGGTATTGAATGTTTACATTGGGTACTATCTTGTCATGTTATAAGCGCATAGAGAGCTGTTTTGTAACTGATAAGTCCACACATTCTTCGTCTATCATTTGTTGATAATTATTTATTCTCTGTAATAAATAAGTTTTCAAGTTCATCATCAATCGTTTGTTGGCAGTTTTTTATTCTGTGAAACGAATAAGTTAACACGTTCATCTAGTATCTATCGTGTGTTGAAAATTAGCTAATTTTTGTAACGAACGCGTAAACACGTACTTCATCTTTTTTTTTTTTTTTTTTTTTGAACATTAATTATTAAATTTAATCATCAAACCTGAAGCAGAGTGTTTAATTGGCTGGCAGTCGTTTCTTAAATTATTTTGTTGTTGTATGCTACCCAGTCACACAGTCGACCCAGCCCAGAAAGGGTCACAGAAAATGACAGGGGAAACAAAGAAAACTAGCATGATGCTGGCCTCATCACATTTCGAGTGCTGACTGGTCTTTCAAGATATGGGTCTAACTGAATATTGCCTATGACCTAAAAGCGGGAAAAATGTCTTTTAAATTTACTTTACTACAATGAAAATCTTAAATATTCTGTATCTGCTAGTAAATATTGCTAGGTTTAGATGCTAACTGTTGAATATACAGGGTGATCATATTTACTTTCCTCGTGTCTACTATGTATACAAGAAGCAAAAACAATCTAGAAAACAACACAGAACAAGTGTTGTCAGCCGCTACACGTTTACTTTAAATACTGAGGAGGGGATCTGAGCACATATGGCCTGAATGATCTGAAGTGAAATCATGATAATCTGTCGACTAAATAACTAGATGACCTGTTTACTCATAAGGATGTCTTTTTCTTCTTTTTCTTCTTCTTCTTCTTCTTCTTCTTCTTCTTCTTCTTCTTCTTCTTCTTCTTCTTCTTCTTCTTCTTCTTCTTCTTCTTCTTCTTCTTCTTCTTCTTCTTCTTCTGCTTCTTCTGCTTCTTATTATTCATATTCAACATCTGTAAACTGCGGTGAAAATTTCTGGTAGATCGTCAACTTCTGGACTTTGGTCTTTTTTACCTAGAACTTGACTTTCGCATGCATAGCCGTTTGACTGATTCGTCTTACTAGTATTCAGACTGCTGGTTTCTCGTCTGTCAGGCAGATGCACTTCTACTTCGAAAAAAAAAATCCCTTATTGATTGCCTTTCACGACATGCATGATAAGTGGCAGTGTGTCTACTCTAATCCACCCTTCTCTCCATATAATCTCCCGGAATCCAAAGCGCAATTGTTGCTGTCTTGAAATATTATATACGACGAAGCACCAATCTCACTCACGGTGTGATCGCATTCCATTATCTGAAAGACGCAAGAAAGATCTGTAATTAATAGTGCATATTTGGTTCTACATCAAGACGGAACATATTGTGTCGCCTGTCGCACGCAAGAGAACAATACAGACCACAACCTTGAACCTATATATTTACATGAATAAAAAGTTCTCGCATCCCAGCATGAAATCCATTGACCTAGCTAGCCCCCCCCCCCCCCCCCCCACCACCTTCCCGGCGTATAACCCCCCCCCCCCCAGCCCCAATCTGGTAAAGAAAGAAAATATGGTAATTTTCTTCGCTATGTGGCGTATTCCTAGTCAAACTGATCACAGTAATTATCTACCATAATGTGTCCTTGTTTGGCGTTATCATACTCCATTTACTAGAATGCCAGTCTCCACCCATAGAAACGTATCAATGCATTATTTTGATTACCTCTGGGCTTTTGTGGCGTTTTTAATTTGATTTTACAGTTTAGTTCCAATAAATGTGTTTAGGGATGTAAAAAATGTTAAAACATCAGTGGGAACTGCACTAATCATGTTTAACAGAATGTGTAAGCGGATAATGCAGTGTTTGTCCTTGGTGTTATAATTCGCAAAACCGATTAGACACATGAATTAATCTGAACATTATTTTGTTTTCAAATACAAGTGCATCTGCATATCTAAGACGCCTGTGATGTATATATACAAAATAAGAGATCGCATTTCACTGAAACAAAACAACTTGAAAATAGGTTTAGAATAAAACGGGTATCAGAGAAGCGATTTTTGAGAGAAGAGTTGGCGGGAGGGCGGGGGGGGGGGGGGGGGCACTTTTTTATGCGACATTGAAATGCACATTACTCATATAATATCTATACTGGAGGGTAAAGTTGGCGGAAGACGTATATAGAGGTAGAGACAGAAGCAGACGTAGGGAAATAACATCAAGAGATGGGACGCGGAAGTCTGGAGAGGGTATCGGCGAAGTGGAAGACACAAAGTTTGGTGATCAGTTGCAGCCAGCTTTCTCTGTGATGACGGCCCCTGCTTGATTCACAGACATATCTAAATGTCTGCGTTCATTTCTCAAGTACTGTTCGTAAAATCAGTTGCATCTAATAACATGCGCGTAAACAGAATTAATGTCACATAGTGTGTAACTCAAGAATAGTTTCATGAAACGTTAACAACTTTTAAAATACAAATACGGAACAATTTAAAACTTTTAATCACGGTTTTTAAAATACAATAAATTTTGTGGCGAGTATATTGCCAGCATTGACGATCGCTGTTGGCCATCTCATGCGATTACCGGAAACGCGGATCATGTGCGTGCACTTGTTCCGCATTATCAATTAGCCAGTTAAAATATTTGTCTCTTTATCTTTCTCTTGCTTTCTCCATTATGGTTTTCAGCTGTCGCCAAGTTGTTGGTGTTTAAATGTTATCATAATATGTCCGAAAATCGTGACACGAATTTCCTGAAAGTAGGTTATGTTTTCATCTCTGTCTTGGAGAACTATCTCTGGTGTGATTTTTTTTTTTTTTTTAGTCAGCCCTTACTATTCTTCTAATCTCACTTATAAGTTACACACGTACAAAAAATGTATGTGTGTATGTGTGTGTGTGTGTGTATATATATATATATATATATATATATATATATATATATATATATATATATATATATATATATATATATATATATATATATATATATATATATACACTCATATATATATATATATATATATATATATATATATATATATATATATATATATATATAAATCAATGTTTGTGTGTTTGTTTGCTCCCTAAAGGCTCGGAAACTACAGAACCGATTTAGCTGAAATTTTCAGGATATGTTTGTTGTGATACCGGATTTTGAACTGTCGTGGTTTGAAATTCAACCTGTTACTGTTAGAGATAGGTGACCACAATTTATGCCATAATATACGCAACTAATATTTATAACTTTAGTGATTTCTAATAATAGCCACGTTACGTGGGATCGATTTACAGTGCATGCGCAGTAGTGACGCTCTTTCGTCAACATCCGCCCGCAAGGAAAATGGCTATCGGTTTAGAAAAGGTAAGAGCGTTTTTTTTAAGTAACATTAGTCAGTATGTACATGTTTTTTGTTTAATTTTAAACAAATGTGGACCACTTCTTTAATCCCGCAATGATAAATGTATACATATTATCATTAACTATTATCGTGCATGTCGTAAGAAACAGACGAGCAACGTGAGGTGAGACTGCAAACCTGTATGTACATGTTTTTTGTTTACTTCAAACAAATGTGCACCACTTCTTAATAAACCCCGCATTGATAAATATATACACATTATCATTATTCCCCGTGTGGGTTCCGGGGTCCCATTGTGGGGAAGACAAAAATAGACCCACTGCCTCCCCAAAAGCATGTCGTAAGAGTCGACTAATTGGGGAGCCTCCTTTGAAGTCGGAGTGCATCTGCCAGAGGGGCAAGGAACCAACAGTCTGTATTCAAGAGAATGAGATCTGTAAAACCGATGCACACGCAACTCTCAGGTTCTGGAGCAGGACTGCAGTTCAGTAGTGGACGAGCAACCAGAACTTTCCGCCAAAGTGTACAGCTGGTGAACGCGAAGAAGAAGAAAACGATTAATCATTATGTTATCTTTCTTATACTCATTGGTACAACAGTTTTGGTTGGTTTTCTTCTGTTATTCTAAAGAAGTATATAAATTTACATGACATTCCGTCTCAGGTCAGTGTTAGAATCTAGAAATATCTCAACAGGTGAGTGCATTTATTTCCAGTGACATCAGTCAATATGTACATTTTTTAACTTCAAATACATGTGTGGACCACTCCTTAAATCCCACAATGATAAATGTATGCACATTATCTGTTGGCTTTTTCATATTGTCCTATATACCGCTTTTTCTTACTATTTGCTGCCCAGTTCCTATGCATTTCCTCTTGAGTCAAAATAGATTGTTATCTCACGCTCATATTTTCATTTATTTCAGCGATACTTCAAGTCAACTTTCATCATGAGGATGAACAAGCTACTGATGATCAGCGCTCATCTACACCTAAAACACGCAAGAGGAGGGCATTAATTGCTTCAAAAACAGACGAGCAACGTGAGGTAAGACTGGAAACCATTCGAGTGCGCACTGCTGAAGCCCGTTCATCTCAATCAGACCAGCAACGGAAAGCAAGACTTGAAAACGTTCAAATGCGCACTACTTTATCCAGGCGAACACTGCATGTTGATTTGAATCTTGGTGCATTCCATTACACCAGCAATTATGATTGGTCTTCATCCACTCTCGCTTATTGGCAAAATGGATAAATTGTGCGTACATTGCAGTGCCTTCAAATTTAAGAATGACATGCCGGGTATGTGCTGCGCTGGTGGAAAAGTTAAATGGCCAGTATTACATTCACCACCCGAACCATTATCATCATTGGTAGTAGGTGACACAGGCCAGTCGACACATTTCTTGGCAAACATAAGTGCATTTGCAAATATGTCAACAAAGGAGGCGATGTGGCAGTCTTTGGAGTGGGACATGCAGCTGCATCTATCGATGAAATCAAGCAATATCAGCTGGGGTGCTACATTAGTAGCAATGAAGCAGTATGGCACATTTTCTCATTTCCAATTCATGAATGACATCCAGCAGTTGTTTATTTGGCAGTGCACCTTGACAATGGACAGCGCGTGTACTTCACTACAGAGAATGCACATGCACGAGCATTGTTACCACCGCCAACCACGTTAACTGATTTTTCTCATTGTGTCAAGATGATATGTTTGCAAAGACACTGCTTTACTCTCACCTGCCAATATACTACACATGGAATGCATCAGCTAAAAAGTTTCAACTTTGCAAGCAAGGTCAAGCGGTTGACGGATATCTTAATTTATATTCTACTGATATTTTAGGCCGTGTGCTTTTACTTGCGATTACTTTTAATCAACAAACGGGGACCGGCATCCTTCCAGGACTTGAGAACAGTTTATGGTAAAGTATGCGCTACTTACCGTGAAGGTTGCCAAGAATTAAATCTTCTTGAAAATGATGCACATTGGGACACTTCACTCGCTGATGCTTCGAATACTGCTCGACCACAGCAAATACGCACATTACTTGCAATATTATTAACAACTTGCTTCCCATTCATTCCAAAAGAGCTTTGGGAAAAATACAAAGACTACATGAGTGAAGACATCCTGGCGTGAAACGAAACATGATCAGGACCTTCAATTAATACCAAATGTATATTATGAGGCATTTGTTTGCATTGAGGACATATGTTTGACAATAACTAACAAAGCACTAGTTCAGGTTGGACTGGCTCCACCAGAACAATCTGCAAACAACCTTTTCGATCGTGAGTTGCCATGAATCCGAACATCTAAGACAAATTACCAGGCGGTGTGACAACGTATAAGTCTATCGATACTGTAATGAATCAGGACGAAATTGTTAATTATCCAAATGAGTTCTTAAATTCACTTGATTTGCCAGGCATGCCACCCCACATTTTAATCGTGAAAATTGGCGAGCCCATCATTCTTCTCAGAAACATCAATCCGCCACGTCTTTGCAATGGTACCAGGCTTTCAGTGAAAAGGCTGATGCTCAATATCATCGAAGGTACAATTTTAAATGGGAAATTTAAGGGCGAGAATATACTTTTGCCACGCATCCCAATGATTCCAACAGACATGCCATTTGACTTCAGACGCTTGCAGTTTCCGGTGCGACTCGCCTTTGCAATGACCATAAACAAATCAAAGGGACAATCCCTACAAATGTGTGGACTACGTTTGGAACATCCATGCTTTTAAAAACATGGACAGCTATATGTGGCCTGTTCACGCGTCAGAAAACCTTCTAATTTATTTGTGTACGCACCAGACGGAAGAACAAAGAACATTGTTTACCCAAAATCACTTCAGTAAACACATTTTTAATGTTAAATTACCGGCACAATGATCCAATATAATTACATTTTGTTAAAGCGATTTTCCTTTCAATTCACTTTCTATTGTAGCAACGCGTGCAGGGTTGTTTACAGCAATTAGCAAATGTGCTCATTTTGTAATTATGGTGTATTTTTCATCTTTTCATTGCTTTTCACTAGGGTAATTTTTCCAACTACTTCGATGAAGGAGAAAGTAGTATGTGAACTGGGGGATGGGTGGTTACAATAAACTGTTTACTGAGATAGATTTAAGTTACAGTAACTACCTTACCCACTCAAAGTTTTATTAGCTGTGGTTTAGCTGTTGCACTGTACATCGCTAGCGTGAAGCAAAGACACATTTCTATGTTCTCTATTTTCCATGTAGCCAAATTACGCCACAGCTACGCGTGGCCGGGTACAGCTAGTATATATATATATATATATATATATATATATATATATATATATATATATATATATATATATATATATATATATATGTATGTATAAACAGGTGCCTTGCCGACTGTCGTGGGCTATCATGCCTCTCCACAATCTGCAATTTCCTGCAGCATGTATCAGTTCGTGTGCCGACAAACCTCTATGCCATGCAACAAGACTGTTAAGCATTTTCTCTCGTTGTCTTCCTCTATCCCTCCTTTCACAGATCTTTCCAATGGTCACAACATGTTCTATTTTCCCTCTTCTCAAAACATGGCCGAAAAATGATGAATGTCTCCTTCTGATGTCTGTGATAAGTTGTCTTCGGGCTCCCGCCTCTTTCAAAACCTCTTGGTTGCTCTTTTTGGCTGTCCAATGTATTCTAAGCATTCTTCTGTAAAACCACATCTCTAAGGCCTCACAAAATGGTTTGGCCTGCCTACCGATTGTCCAGGATTCACAGCCATTTGTTAAAACTGGATGTATGTAGCAAGCAGTAATTCTTTTTCTATCTCTCAATGACAAAGATATATTGTACAAGATGTTCTTAATTTTATAAAATGCAGTTGTTGCCTGTCCTATTCTGTTTCTTATCTCAGTTATGCATCTTCTATCTGATGTTATCCATGTGCCCAGATACTTAAATTTCTGTACTTGTCCCAAAATAACACCATCGACTTTTATGACACATTTAGGAATAATTCGTTTCTTTGATACCACCATTACTTCTGTCTTCCCATTATTCAAACTGAGGCCCATTCTTCCCCTTTCTAACACAACAATGTCTATCATTTCCTGTAGTTACTTCTGACTTGTTGCTATCAAGACTGTGTCGTCAGCATAACGTAAATTGTTTATATTGTGCCCACCAACCACAATTCTAGGCATATCAATTGAAGATTTTATTATATATTTACTGTATAGTGAAAACAAATCATATGACAGTACACATCTTTGTCGTACGCCTCTCTTTATGCTTTGAAATGTACCTAAACAGTTGTTATTTCTTATAGCTGCTGTTTGCTGCCAATACATATTCGTAGATCTGTTCCATCAATGTTTTATTTTTCTAACAGTTTGATTACTTCTTCATGCGTCACACAGTCAAATACTTTTGTATAGTCAATGGAGCATAAGTACAAATCAGTCTTTACTTCTATAGCTCTTTCTGACAATGTTCTTAGGATGTACATAGCACTGTTAGTACCTTTTCTTTCTACAAATCCACATTGTTCATCGCTGATTTCTGGTTTAATGTTGTTTCTTATTCTTCTCATAAAATTTTAAGTAAAATCTTAGTCATGTGACTCATAAAACTTATTGTGCGATGGTCTTCACATTTGAAAGTGCCTGGTATCTTTGGCTGAGCGAAAATTATGGATTTTGAAAGGTCATTTGGAATATACTTACTATTATAAATATCATTTAAATATTTAGTTATTATTTCAATTCCATATATATATATATATATATATATATATATATATATATATATATATATATATATATATATATATATATATATATATATATATATATATATATATATATATATATATATATAGCACCCATTTCCTCAGTGCAACCTGACAACGTAGTGTAATTGATAAGACAGCGTCTGTGACAATATGGGATCTAGCTAATACGAAGGCGCGCCTCCTCATTCTTTTTAAACAGCTCATAAAATATTATAACACTGTCGACGTTTTGTAATAAAGAACACTAGTGTGATACAGTCGGCTCTGTGGCTAAGTCGATGCGAACGCTTCGCTTCGTAATGCCGGGATGCCAGGTTCGATCCCAGCTACGGGCAATGCGCCTTGCGTTGGTTTCGACAGTGGTATCAAGAAAGCCGACCGTCCAGAGAGCAATGGCAAACTACTGGATGTAAATTGCCTAGAGAAACCACACAACAGCCAGGGGCTGTTAGGGTTGGTTCTGCAACGTCCTGTAAAGGATACGCAACTAACTAACTAACTGTGATACAAGTGGTAGTCGGTAGTCATTGCGCCCCGCTTAGAATTGCTGTTCGTGAGATTAGCACCTCAAGTATGAGAATCACTCAGGAGCAAATCCCAGATACCGTGTTCAGCAGCTTTAGACAGTTTGAAAAGGCCACCCTCTACCTTTACAAGATGACCCTCAGTCTAGTGTAGAGTTGGGATGACAGTACTGCTGCCATACTGTATGAAATACATAGCTTTTTATACCATAATTATCTTAAAACTTAGGGTAATTTTTTTTTTTTTTTTTTTTTTACAGTTGTAGCGTCGGTCACAGTCAAACATTAATTTATCCTCTTAAAACACTGTTTGTAAAAGAATTTTAAAAACATTAATTCTATTCAACTGTTCTATTCTGAGTATTTATTCATTCATGCACTGTCCTAGTGTGCTCTTATATGACACAGAGGCACATAAGGTGCGCAGTCCATTCCTGCATTCAGATCTATTCTGTTCAACCAATTCAAAATCATGATTGGAATCCAGTCCTGCTTTGGCCTTTCTCACCAACTTTCGATTTAAGTTTTCTTTAAGGCGTTCTCGCCTCGTTAAGCCCTTTATTTTCCATTTCAAATCATATCTTGTGATTCTCTGCTGGCTTCTTCTTAGGATGTTTCCAAAATAGCGCCGTATTATTTGTCCTTTACCTGTTGATACTAGAAATACAGGACTAAGTTATCCTACACTTATTCATCAAGCAGAAGACAGAGAAAGATGGTGGATTTTATGTGCTAGTGTTTGCACGTCAATACACCTCCACGACCCTAATGGGTCAAGGGTCAAGTTATATATGTTTTTTTATAACTGTTGATACTAGTGGTTGCCTAGACTTTTCTCTTACTGCTTCACTCCTTTTAAATACACTATGTAAAAATGCTATCAAACGCACAGACAAACTCACACACACTGCAGGTATTATCTTTCTTCCAGTAAAATGCAAATACTTTCCTAATAAACGAAAGCAAAAACAATTCGTTCCGCGGTATGTATTGCGCAAGACAACCTAATATTATTATGTTACGGTTGAAGACAGGCGGCAAACTGCTTTGATTTGGAAAATATCAAAGTTCTACCTGGATTAGGGAAGCCGCGCCGGTAAACATGTACAGGTTGTGCACCTTGACACGTTTTTCTGCTGAAACAAGCAGACACTGAAAGCGCACCTTTCGTCTGTGCAGACCGATAGGCACAACATGCTGCATGTTCGGCTGCCGCTTGCTAGGTGCAACATTTGCAGTCTACCATACCAAGTGATGCATCACTGAAGGTCAGAGGAGCAGTGGCAAACTGGTATTTCAAAAATTCAAATCTGATAGTAAATTATTTGGAAAAAATACAGGTAATTTGTTTTCCACATAGCTTCCTTGATGTAGATTCCTAAAGTCGTTTGCTTGTATGTTTATCTGTTTTTGATAATGTCAAGTTTCATTTGACATCGAAGTGCATATTTCTGGGAAGCCTGCAACAAACAGTCTGTAAAAACGTGTTTTTTTTTTTTTTTTTTTTTTTTGGGGGGGGGGGGGGGGGGGGGGTGGACACAAATAAAGATCTGAAACAAGAGCAAAGTCTAAAAGTGGACAAACAACTACATAAATACAACTTTCCCTCAGAGTTTTCAGTCGATAAACGCTAGAAGGATCATTTTCACTTCTATCAGTTTAAATATACATTCAGCTACTCGGATAGAAAGAAAACATCTGGGGGGGGGGGGGTGTGGTTGAAAAAAAAGGGCTATGGTTTAATATTTCTGAGGAGACAGCAAAACGGGACCCGAGCTCTCAGGTTCCATTGTCCCTGCATAAGTTTACTTTTGTACAATATCACTGATGATATTTGCGTATATTGAAAGTGCTGTACCTAAAATGTAAAGGAGACATTACTGATATCAAGCAGGTTTGTATGTGCCTCGCGTGCGTGAGTGCATAGTGCAGTGCATCCACCCTGGGCTGCTATCTGACAAGTGTGACACCGGATATCAAAAGATCCTAATCTGAATGGCAGGTCAGCATGACCTAACGGTGTGATGCAGTAAGACTAATGCATCTCACTGCTGGCGGCAGACCAACACTCAGAGCTGGATTAACTGAAAGGCACACCAGTTATGAGTTTAGGGATTTGCTAACGAAAGGCGGGAACAATATATATTATTATTACATGGGGCTAAACGTAAACGAGGAGGACGTAAAGGAGTGCAGTACAGTTCCTGTAAAGTAAAAACTTTTTCACGAGTTGAAATATTAGCATACCACCATCACACATACAGATGAATGTTCAAGTATACCGACTTTTTCGACCTCCGTGACAGTGCATCAGGTTTAGTTTATGTTTTGAAACTCAGTGTTTCAAACAATTCACAAGTCAACCAAGTCGACTTTTTCTACCTTTGTGACAGGTATCAGGTTTAGTTTATGTTTTAAAACTAAGTGTTTCAAACAATCCATAAGTCAACTAAGTCGACTTTTTTTTACCTCTGTGACAGTGTATCAGGTTTAGTTTACGTTTTGAAACTCAGTGTTTCAAACAATTCAAAACCCAACAAAGTTTACCAGTCTGTTAAATCATTTCTTAGAATTTTCCTTTAATAATGCCTAATATATCCAAGAAAATTGTAAACATCATTATTACCGCAGGGAGTGCTGTGCGGTAGATCTTTTCAAATTGATGCAACTCTTCGAAATGCCGCCCCCTTTTTTTCCCAACTGTATTTTAATTTAGATATTTAGGCAGAACCCTCACGGTGCCGCATGATGCAGCCGGCTCACTGTATCAAAGCATGGAACGGTTTCTTTGTCCGATTGGCTTTTTTTTTTTTTTTTCTCATGTTATAATCACAAATATCTAATACATTATCGCATTCAGTTCAAAATTAGCATGCAGTCATTTGATTTTATAATCAATTAACAGGTAAGAAAAAATCATTTAAAAGATTTATAATTCGTCTATAAATCGATATTAGGTTTATAATAGTTTTAATAATATTTCAAATTTTTTTTTATTTCTTTAAAAGATGTATACAAAAAATTGAAAATTTACTATATTACAGCTAATTCAAATATCTTTTATTTCTTATCAATTGTAAAAAGATATGAAAAATTACTGTTTACCTTCGATATGTCTTCTATCTATTATATATAAAAATCAATGTTTGTGTGTTTGTTTCACCCCTATAGACTCGGAAACTACTGAACCGATTTAGCTGAAATTTTCAGGATATGTTTGTTGTGATACCGGATTTTGAACCGTCGTGGTTTGAAATTCAACCTGTCACTGTTAGAGATAGGTGACCACAATTAATGCCAAAATATACGCAACTAATAATTATAACTTTAGGGATTTCTAATTATAGCCACGTTAGTAATTGCGCATGCGCCATATTTACCGTTCGCCAGCGAGTTACGTGCAGCCAACGCCTTCTCTAATACTAATACATAGAGTAGGTCGTGGTACAGCAAACAAGACTATCTCTATATTTGCCACAATAACCATATTAAACACGATTTCTATTTTCTGTTTTTTTTTCAAACAACCTTCGATGGGGGGGGGGGGGGGGGGGGGGGGGGTCAATCGAGGACTATCTCGACGTCGGCGCAGACAGTGACTGCGACATTAACTTCATTAACCGTGTTAGACACGTGCGATTTCTATTTCATTAATTTATCTGGAGTATCTGTCTACGAGAAAACAATTGCCTGCGGTTTTGAATTGTGTTTTAATCGTGACACAGTGGTAGGGACACATATGTCTAATAGTTGTGTTCTCTTTTCGTTGTTACGATTAAGTGGCTGCTTGGTTGAATGGTTAGAACACTGGGTTCAAGTGCGGTAGACCTGGGTTCGAATCCGCAGTAGTTAAATTTTTTTTTTACCCCGGACTAAAATAATATCCTCATCTGCTCTGTCGTGGTGACAGCACTAGCCATGTTGCCTTAATATTTAAAAAAAAAAAAAAAAAAAAAAAAGCAACCAGTAAATGGGTAAACCATTTGATAATTAAATTTGACCATTTCGCATAATTATGATTGCATTGTTAAACTTTCCGATTGCATGGTTACGCTGAAATTTTATAGATTTTCATTTATTTTCATTTAGATTTAGTTATTTCATCTGTGTTGGAATTTTAAGCTGTACTGTTTACAATGGCGTTCATTTCCTAATTATGGTGTTTTTTTTTTCGTGTGTTCATTTGCTTTTCAAGTGTTGTTTTTTTTCCTCCTAACTACTTCAATGTGGGAAAGAGTTGTCGGTGAATTTGGGGGAGGGGGGGGGGGCAAACTATTAACTGAGAGAGCTTTAAGTCACAGTAACTGCTTTACCCACTTAAAGTAGCAGCAGCAGTAATAGTTGTGGTTGGGCTGTTACACCATAGTGCTCTCATGTGAAGACCGCCGGTAAGGTTATGGCGTTCTTCTGTCGGCAAGTAAAATTATACATCCTAACCTGACCAGTCTGTGGCGACAGCACTAGCCATGCGGAACCAAATCTTCTGGCTCACGACTCTATGTCTACTCCGATGGTAACACAGATAGCAGTGACATTATTTTAGTAGTTGTACTGGTACTTGAAGGATGATGTGGTAAATATTTCACTAGCCCTATTCACTACCTTTTACAATTCCTGCTCCTTATTTTAGTCCAGACGGACAGGGATGTCAATGTCAGTTACAGCAACAACAAAATATCGCCAGTTAGTGATTTTCAAATCCTTCGAAGAGGGAGAGAGCAGTAGTCGGTGGAAGAGGGGAGGGGAGGGGGTAATGACTTAAATTTAAGAGAACTTAAAGAGCTTTACACGTGATTTTCAAGTTCTCATTACCTAATTTGTTTATATTTTACTAACGCTACCTCCGCTTTTCTATTTTTTACGACTTACTTTATTTACAAGTACAGTTGTAGCTTTACTTCCGTCTCCTATAAAAATACAAACAGCTTTAGCATGTGATAACCAAATAACCACTTTTGTAACCAGTTTTATTAGCTGTGGTTTAGCTGTTGCTCTGTATATCGCTAGCGTGAAGCGAAGACACATTTCTATGTTCTCTATTTTCCATGTAGTCAAATTACGCCACAGCAACGCGTGGCCGGGTACAGCTAGTTCCTTATAAATTGTGAAAAGATGTGAAAAATTACTTGTAACCATCGATTTGAAACCAGCAATATTGAAGAAGTGTTTTTTTTACTTTTTCACAACACGATAGAATAGTCACTAATCTCTCATTTTTTACACTCAGTAGTTGAGTTGAGTTGAGTCAAGAATAGCCATCACAGCACTCGGGGCATTCCCATGCATGCTCCGTCCTCAACTTAGCAGCCAGCGTACATTCAGTAGAAAGTCACAATACCCAGTCTGTTATAACATCCGCCAGATACAGTGAACCGGCCCCAGTTGACAGACGTGTGTTGGCCTGTCTGCTCCCAGGTGTCAGTTGTTCAACAGGCTAGTGATCTCTTCAAACCAAGTGTGAACATCATGTTCCGGGTTCTCGACTAAAGATTCCTCCTGTCATCATCAACAGGTCTAAAACTCAGCTGTGAGTGTTCACCTTTGTTCTGCAGGTTGACCTACATGTGAACTGTTCAACTCTGGGTCACACATCAGGTAACTTGTTTATTTGAAAAAAGAAACTATCATCATCATCATCACCAGCATCACCCTCATGTGACGCTATATGTGACACAGGATAGTAGTTTATTCTTCGGGTCTTTTCTCTCCTGCCCAACTGTGTATGGAATCCAGTTCATCGGCCTACATCTCTCAAATCAGCGTTCAATTTGGGGATAATATTTTTTTTTTTTCATTTAGGTGCCTGTCTTAGTACTCTTCAAGTATTAAGAGAATGTCAGATGACAGAGAGATAAAAAATGTAAACAAAGTAGAGCTGAATGTTTGTAGACAACGAGATAGACCAATAAGACGACGGAAAGATAATATCCAGACTAACCTATTAAAACTTGGTGTCACCAATTGGAAAGAGAGGGCCAACCAGAGAGATGATTAGGTGTGTGGAAGGGGGGGGGGTGTATATGTGTAGCAATAAACACCAAGGGCTCTGAATGCTGAAAAAGATAAGAAATTAGAGCTAAGAAAGAAAGTCTAAAAACGGTTACATTTGTTAATAGCGAAAACAGCCTCGGCTGTCCATTGTTTCTTCTTCAGAGAGTCGCATTTCAGTGCTCGCCTAAATCTTGTTCCAAGGGCTTGAGTCTGCGTGCACCGCCATCTAAAAAATGTAGACCATTTGTATGCAGATACTGGGCTTCTCGCCGCTCAGGCGGGTGCACTTAGATGTCGAAGAAAACCCATTATCGGTCGCCTTTTACGACATGTTTGTTAGGTAGCAGTAGATCTATACTCCCCCCCCCCACAACCCTCAAACCTTTAGGACCCCAAACCCATACCTGCATCCTTTCCTTCATTAAAACTAGTTACCAAGGAAACAAATCAAACAATGCCTACACAAAATAGAGGGAATGAAACGGTAAGACAGAAATTCTAATTTAAAAGGTTTGGGAGAAAAGTAAACAAAAGTCAAACAAAAGGTGATGAAGAGATGCTGGCATTAAAAAGAACACACATTGACAACGGATAATTAAAGTTCAATTAAAATGACATCCACTACTCATTATTAGAAGGAAAAAAAAGTATAGTATTACAGGATTACTGTATACACCCAGGGTGATTTATATCCCACTGCTCAGTTAGGGGCCCACCATACAGTTATGCCACCCGGCCACCTAATAAATTAAACACACCTCTAGCTTGGCAGGTGCCCCAGTTATTGATTCTCTGAATACACACACACACACGTATATATATATATATATATATATATATATATATATATATATATATATATATATATATATATATATATATATATATATATATATATATATATATATATATATATTACAGCTGCAGGTGGTACCGTAGCAGAGATACGTTCGGTAAAGTGTCAAAAGTTGGACCTTCAGATAAGATAAGGCAAAAATGTCAAAGTTACTTACTCCATGTTTCGAGAAAATCGGGTTTGAGCATTTACATCTCAATTAAACTGTGTAGTAGTGGGAAAAATGGCCCTTTTTAACCCTACATGGGGTAGGAATTTCCATACGTTCCATTGGTGGCATAAATGTAAAATGACAAATAATAGCCCTGACAGACGCGCTTAGAAGGACACGGCAAGCAAGTGGGACTTTGGCATAGTGTGTGCGTGTGTTTGTGCGTATGTATGTGTGTGTGTGTCGTTCCACACCACCAGGACGGTACAGTGAGCGACCAACACCCGGTAACACAAAGTGCCACCATTCGGATGAGGATCACCCAGGCACAAGTTCCAGAAACATCTTTTAGCTGTTAGGTTAAATTAGAGCCCTGGACTACATACATACAGCCTAGGTCGGGTTTTAAAAAAACACCCGAAAAATTGCGACCCATACTGGGACGGGAATAATTCTAATCTGGCTTAGTATAAAAGAAACTAGCTAGTTCTCTCGATCCTTCGCCATTCCTTCTAAAATACTAACGGAAAATCTAAAAACGGGTTTTAAAGGGAAACTGGGTCTGCCTTGTTATTCATACTGCTGGCTATCTTTGGAATATAAGCGCAGGTATCCAGAAATTAAAATAAATTATAATTAGCAAAAGCAAGTTAACATTTTTCACTAGTTAACGGTTACAAAGTGTAGGCCTTAAAGCCTTCGAGGTGGCAACATTAAAGAGTGATAATGCAACCCAGGGGTACACTGATAATGTGAAGCCTAATGAAACCTGGGAGTCACCGTGGCGTAGCGGCCAGACGCTCGCGTGCGGATCGGAAAGTCGTGGGTTCGCTCCTTGGTGGAGCCAGACTTTTTTTCAAAAAATGACCTTGACTCCCAGGTCAACCTAGCATTGAGTTTGTACCGGGTACAGTCCCAGAAAGTAAAAGCGGCCAGCGTGATGCTGACCACATCACCACCTTGTGCTAATTGGTCTATAAAAATATAGGTCTAGCCCTTTATGCCCTATACACCTAAAGGCGTGGGAAAAAGAGGATAATTTTTTTAATGAAGCCTGGCTTGATGAAGTAAAGTCTACAGAGCACACACCCCGAATAGAACATAATGACCTGTATCATTCGTTCCCAATTTATCTAAAGATTAATTGATGTATTAACGAAGAAGGCATGATTTACTTTCACCAGTAAAGAAAACACATTTTTTTTTAAGTATCCAGAAACCATGAGTTGTTAACACAATGGCTCGGTACTATGGATATCGCAACCCCTAGGCTTTGATTCCTGGATAGATACCGTAAATCTGGGAGGAACGTGGCCTACCCCGGGGGCGTGAACCCAGACCACAAGAAACTCGTCCGGCTTAGCCAACTACGCTAGCGAGCCGGGCAGAACAATTTATAGAATTCGCTTCCAGGTTTATATTTCCATGTTACTTATTAGTGCTCTCAGACTGATCCGGCCTTAACTCTTTCATAACTAGAAGAACGTTTCGCACGAGACGCCACTGAAGAAATATATGTAATAAACATTTTTCTTAGTGAATTACGCTCAAAGCGGTAATATAACAAAAATAGTGACAATTGATTAGATGACTTGAGTGTGTTTTGACCACACACACACAAGTGTAAGAGACCATATTAGGCCAAAGAGAGGATTTAGAAGACGATTGTTTCACACATCACGAACTTTGTTGTTGTTGATGTTGCTGTTGTTTTGTTGTTGTTGTTGTGGGAACTCAGAGCGTTAAGACCAAATCAGAAAACGTTTTCGGAGGTTCACGAGTTTGGCATTATACTAAGCACTCGGTGTTATCAAGTTACGACAGTCTAACAAATAACAGTGGAGCATCATTTCCACTATGAACCCCTTGCGTGAAAACAGTCCTTTTTTGTGTGTGGTTTTTGTGTGTGTTAATTATAACAAAACTAGAAGAAATCATGTTAAAAATAAAGAATTACAAGAACCTGTAATTAAATTCTTTTAAAAAAACACACTAATAGGGCTTGGCCATTTATAAGAATGAATCCAACGATTCCAGCAACGAAAATGAGCACATCAAAAAGTAGGCGACGACAGAGAGGAAGATGGATTGAAGTGGTTATTGATTACTTGAGACTCAACAACATTTCAGCGCAGCAGGCAACCGAGCTTGCCCTAGCTCGGAACAGATCATCTGTTAACCTGTGACGAAGGGTACAAAGCAGAAGATGGACAAAAGAAGAATGAATAACAATAGGTCTCGCTCTCTATGCGTGGTGTATGAGAAGACCTGAGTTGGGGTCCTTTCACTGAGGAGCAATACCAAAACAGTTTATTTAAAAAAAATGAAATGACATAATTGAAAGTTTAACCTGACAAATACAGATACAAATCATTTCGTGAGAATATATAAACTATTATATTACCCATTAGGTGTGGATCTTGAAAAACAAAAATAAAAACAGTAGGCGAGCTGAGATTCCAGCTGTAAATCAGATAAAAGCCTAGAACAGATAAGATAAGAGTATATCGTCGGCGCCGATAGATATATGAAAGGTGAAAAGAAAGTGGCAGGGATTCAAGGTAGGAGATGTTTTTTTTAATCTAACATGAGCTTACCTGCAATAGTGTAATGTTGAGTGTGTGCGTGCTTATACATACATATATATAGATATTAATGTGTGTGTGTGTGTGTGTGTGTGTCTGTGTGTGTGTGTGTGTGTGTGTGTGTAACCCTTCTCATCTCATCGTGATCCTTTTACAATGTCGAGGTGAAGCATAATTTACGCTAAAGTGCCCGTGTGTGCGCTTCATAAACAAGCATTCACAGAGACTCTGTGTCCACTGCTTAAATTTTCCGCCCCCGTCTCGCTTCCCGCCTGGTCTGTGCATTATTTTCTGTGGTACGCTTGTATGTTAGCATCAGTTTTCTATGGCCGAACCATTTCACTTTTTGCTTTTTTAAAAATAAAATTCAAAGCTGCCAATACCTTTATTTTTATTCGGATTTCATAGTTTCTGATGCCAACTCTTCGTGTTATTTTAGGAACCGTTTTCAGAATTCATGTTTCAGTTGCTGTGTTTTCTCTTTTCTCTTCTTTTGTCATTGTTCATGTCTAGTATTGATAGCACATAGCTGACAATGAGATTATATATATATATATATATATATATATATATATATATATATATATATAATATATATATATATATATATATATATATACACACACATACACACACACCACTGATGGCTGGATAAAATATAGTGAAGTATTATTGTCATTGTTACATTGGAATGAAGAACTAGACTGCGAGCTAGTGTGGCGCATAACAGACAACATGATGGTGATGACGATGATGATAATAACGATGCTTGTGTGAGTGACAGAGAGAAATATAGGTAGAGAGAGAGGCAGAGAGAGAGAGAGAGAGAGAGAGAGAGAGAGAGAGACAGAGAGTGCTAAACCACAACCAACCACTTATATTTCCACACTCCCTCGACAAGACCTCTTACTCAGGTATTACCTACAGATTCTGTGTCTTTCATGTGGTGTATTGATTGTTTCTAGATCAATTGTTACGCCCATTTCCAGACATCATACCTTCCATTAAAATTATTACTAAAGCACTGTGACGTTTAATGTAGCCAAAGTATTTCAGTTTTTCACTTCAGTTGCTCGTCTTTGAGACATTTCCAATTCATGAACCATCAGGATGTACAAGGTAGACGCTGGATCTTTACATCAGTGGATGAGGTTAGGTTAGTTGTGTATCCTTTACAGGAAGTTGCAGAATCAACCCCAACAGCCCCTGGCTGTTCTTCGCTTTTCCTAGACAAATTTACGTCATTGCCATTGCTTTCTTGATACCACTGTCAAAACCAACGCAAGGCACTGGATGAAGAGCACGACAAAATAGACAAGGTTGGAGTAAGCATGGGAAAGGTATAAAGAGTTGGATGCGCTGAGAGTTTAACTTCGTCAGCCCTAAGCAGGTTTTACTCAAAACTATCGTGTATTCAGAGGAATTCAGCTTAAAGCCAGTTAAATTTTAGCTTCACCTCCTCATAGCTCATGCTGGAAAACTGAAGCCGCGAAGCTGTTTCAGGTTAACCAGGCAATGGCTCGCCTGGAAGTACACAGGCACCAAACAGGTCAGATTTATTTTCTGCCCCGCCACGCGACGGGCCTAGCAAGCCGGCAGTAATTTATTGCTACTACACAAGAAATAAAAAGTGGCCGCATTTGCCTAAGTGTCCTTTCCTGGCCTGTAGCTTCCCAGACCTCTTGTGAGAAGCTTCCCCTTTCCAAAAATTATTGCAGCTTTACAGTGCACTATGTGCACTTTACATAGGGAACAACAAACAGTAAATCTTAATAGGGGTTTTTATTACCCCCAGCCTTGCTGGTTAAATTAGAGGATTTGGGGTTTGCCCACATCTTATTCCCTGCTGTAATTAATTGTATATTTAAATGTATTTAAATTACACTAGCTTTTGTTCACTGACACACTTACAGTTACAATGAAACTTCAGAAAACTGTAAGAACATTAAAACTACATTTATTTTGAAAATTCAAATGATAACTAAATAAAATGGCTGTGGATATAAAATCCTGTTATTCAAGGTAGGTTAGTTAAATCTTAGCTGTAGCTTAGGTGAGCTTCTGGCTAAGCCTCGGTGACACATCAGGCAGGCCGAATCTTCCAGTCCAGTCCGGACAATCGGGTATCTGCGGCTAAGCTTAGGATCTACTTCTGGACTCCCACCTGTATGTACCATCTGGAACTAGAACAATAGAACAGTCCTTATACAAACAGTCAGGAAGGTTCTAACTGGAGACAACAATACCTCCAGTCTTTAAACTGTTACACTACACACATATATATGGAGTAGGATAGTAACAGGTGTTCACATTCTACTGGTATAGAATGGGAATGTGTACAGAACATGGTCCATAATCCTGATGGGGAAATATTTAGGAAACCAGTTTCATGAATACTCTCAAGAACAAGAGTTTATTTACATCACACAAAAAGAAAGGACATTCCTCAGTGTAAATTGTTCTGCTGTCTGCACACTAGTACTCCTTTAAAGGGTTAACATGCTTACACACACAGACATACACAGTCATATTTCACAATATTCTCATTTTAACCACATGGGTTCACATCACAAAGAATGAGAAACAGGGATTGAGTTTACCAAGACCAGGAACTCATAACAGGTGCTTTGCACTGTTTGAAAACAAATGGGATTGACATATCTCTATCAATATACTGGGTGATGAGATAGATGTCAAAATACAATCATAGATGACAATGGGCTTTCCATCTGTCACAGTATTAACATAAAATATACAACACTCACTCCAGTTTAAATCTAAATCCACACATGTGCTAATCTTATTCAGCAGAGTTTAGAAGTGGTGAGGGGTGAAATATAATTATTACATTTGTAAGGCCAGCTGCTGTAAAACTGAAATGTATTCCTAGTAATAGGGAAATATATCTACAACAATAATAATTACAAGCAGGGGCCATACATCTCTTTTCTGCTTCTTCTTCTCTGACAGTGTGAATATTAAATTCAGCCTCACTGTGTTATTCACTTTCCAAGCTCTTAAACTAGTCTCAGAATTATCTGGACTAAATCTAAATTAAAGCAAGACAGTGATTTATTAAGCTAAAATTACCATGAGGTAAAAATCAACTTAGAAGGGATTAGGTATAATGAATATACAATTCATTCCTTTTTAATTGTCCCACCATGCTGGAAACCGGAACTGGCCGAGATTTCACATGAGGACATAATTATCACTTAATTAATATAAGTATAATAATTAAGAATACCAATGCACGTTTCTAGTAGCAAATAAACATTAATTCAATCATCAAATCGATAATATGTTTGCATACATGTACATACTAGATCATAAATGTGGTTAGTGAGGGTAAAGAAATTTATCATAGTTGTTGAGCCATGTGGGCATTAAATTTCAGAATTTAACCTGTGGAATTAATTCAGAGGAATAAGCAGCAATACATCAAATTAAACTTATTCTTTTAACTCACCCCTGGCAGGGAATTCAAACTCAGGAAACAAGACAACAGAACTAACTAAGAACTGTGTCAATTTGGGGAGAACAAAATCTTGACTCCCCCAATTGAGCCTGAAAGAAAGAATGGAAGATGGGAAGTCCTACCAAGGGGGAAGTTACTCTTTGTTACCCCTTGCCCTACTCTTCGCCTTTATTACCTTTCAACTCTTTAATTATAATTTTGCTACAATAAAGCATTAAGAAAAAGGTAAGAAAATTTCTTAATTAATCCAGTGTTATTATGCTAATTAAAAGCAATAGGAAAATGTTTAGAACTTTGGTAATAATATTATCTAAACAAAGCACTTTTTAAAAGGACAGAAACAGCTGTCCAGACCAGCTCGTCACATATGCCCAACGAAGATAAGTTTGATATTTACATATCAAACTTAAACTGGCCTGGATACTGTTTCTGCTACCTACAATCCACCTGCTAAATTATCCCCTAATTAATCTGCTATGGGATCTCAATAGGAACAAAAAATTTCTCCTTAACAACTGACTGGGATTTGTAGCCCCGTCCCAGCGGATATGACCGACTGCGACTAACATACCAAAGTCTTTTCCCAGAGAAAGTCAAGGCGGACTGTCCGCTTCTCTGAATAGAAACAATCTTAACAAAGAAAAGATGGCATGAAGGAAAGATCAGTTCAATGTTCAAAATACCTGTCTGAGTGCGTCTTATCCATGAAACTATCTGGGAGGATTTACATGGAAGAAAAGGTAAGCGCTGCTTACGACAGTGTACAGACCCTACAGTCTCAACCGTAGACTGGGTCTTGTGGGTTTCATCTGAAGATGAAGTAAAGGAAGGGTTCTTCCTCCTCTTGGCTGCACTGGCACAGACTGAAGTTTCTGGCCTGGTTGCAGAGGATTTGGCATAAGCCTCACCAGATTTAGGGTTGGGATCATTAATGGTCCTAACTAAACTGGCAAAAGACCTGAGCTTAAGGAGTTTACTCTTTAAGGGGTTCTCAGTAGACCTAGTTAGCTTTTTAGCAGTCTGCCTAGCTATCGGTCTAGTCTTGGTGAAACACACAACTCTTTTCAGAAGAGGTGTCCACAAATGCTTTGGTTGGCTCATCTTGGATTGGACCAAGATGCGAGACTTTTGGTCTCTCATGACCTGCTTATTTGCAGTCGTCGGGTTGTCAAAGTTGTGCTTGCACTTGGTTCTGAGGGGACACAACAACATACCCTGAGACCTCACTGGCTTATCAGAAGCCTGAGACTCATTTTCTGGATAGTCAAAGTTGTGCTGGCCCTTGATTCTGAGGGGACACAACAACATACCCTGAGATCTCAGTGGCTTTTCAGAAGCATGAGACTCATTTTCTTGGTAGTCAAAGTTGTGCTGGCCCTTGATTCTGAGGGGACACAAAACATACCCTGAGATCTCAGTGGCTTTTCAAAAGCATGAGACTCATTTTCTTGGTAGTCAAAGTTGTGCTGGCCCTTGATTCTGAGGGGACACAACAACATACCTTGAGACCTCAAGGACTTATCTAAGGCCTGAGACTCTTTTTCCCTAACTTGTAAGCAGGACTGAGATGCATTTTTGCTTCTCTCAGTAAACTCTAGGATATCACTCGACTTACTGGAAAAATCTATGTCTTTAACTAGCACATGACTTTCTACTGACTGCGTGTGAGAATAAGTAGTGGGAGCATGGACATAAACAGACTCCGCTTTACAAGATACTATCTGCAGCGTGGAGCTGAAGTCTTCTGTCTCGCCACCTACCTTCTTCAAAGTTTCCTTGCTGTGCAAGCTTCTAGATACAATAATATTATCTAAAATGGGGTTGGTTTTGGGAATAACACTTTTTATTTCTGCCAAGGAATGACCATCTTGACAGAAATCACCACCCTGAGTTAACTCAAGTTTTGTGGTAGCTAGCCCACTAGTGGTCACTGCAGCCGCAGGCTCACTAGTTTTGATCTCTTGACAGCTGCCAAGGATCTCACATTCTCTACCAGGGTTTTCACTTCCAGATTCTGGTGGGGTAAGGGATCTTTCTTCAATTACTGATCCTAAGTGACTGATACTAGTATTTGGACATGGCATTTTTGGCTGACATGGAAGTGTCTGGCTTTGGGGTTGTGAACATCCATAATTCTCGGGAAGGCTCGCCAGCAAAGGCTTTCTGGTTCCACTGAGCATGTTCAACCGCCTCTTTAAAACCTTTCGCTTGTGCGCGCTGTTCCATCTGGACACACTCCAGTTGCCACTCCCAATCTTCCTTGACCTTCTCTGCAACACACTCTAGCAGTTTAATACCTGTGAATTTGCAAGCCTGACCCATTTCTATACTTCTAAAAAACCAATCTATAGAATCTACTTCCCTCCCTTGGACACCTACATTAGCTTCTAGTTGAGATTTGGCATTCAACAAATCAGAGACATATATATCTAGCTCAGCCCCACTCAAACCTGCCTCATGAGCAGCAAAGTCTGAGATGGTCTTGCCCAATAGAGAATGATATGCTGCCATCTCGGTTAAGCTGTAGTGACCCTTACAAGGAGTTTGCAAATTATCACCTATGATTGCTGTTGAAATTATAGAGTACAAGACAAGACTCAGAAAATTAGGTCAACAGAGGGTTAGTAAGCAAATCACATATGCATCAATCAAATAATCAATCACAGAATCAAAAAAATAGCAATGCAATTGTCAATCCATTTTAACAAATCCTTAACCTTATGGGCAACCATTAATTTGGGAATTAAAATTGTCCTAGCCAATTATATATTTTGATTTCCTAAAGTCAGTGAACATTTAAACTATTTGTAAATTTCAGTTACATAATTACCCAAGTTAATTTTTGCTAACTTTAACAGGCAAACTAGTAACTAATGACTCTGAGCTCCCAGTGTTCTTTAAGTATATGCCATAAAATAAATCAAAGATGGCTAAACACTTGAACACAAAATATAAAAAAAAATATGCTGTTGTCTAGGGAAAAACCAGGAACAATATCTCACTTTGTGGTGATAGGTTATAAACCCGGAGAACGCCTCACTTTGTGAGTGAGGTGACAAGTTCCGAGACGAGAATCCCACTTTGTGAGTGGGTTCTATGCCGGGACGAGATCCCCAATCTGTGGCGGGTAACTTCGCTTTAACTAGCGAATGCACTATGTGCACTTTACATAGGGAACAACAAACAGTAAATCTTAATAGGGGTTTTTATTACCCCCAGCCTTGCTGGTTAAATTAGAGGATTTGGGGTTTGCCCACATCTTATTCCCTGCTGTAATTAATTGTATATTTAAATGTATTTAAATTACACTAGCTTTTGTTCACTGACACACTTACAGTTACAATGAAACTTCAGAAAACTGTAAGAACATTAAAACTACATTTATTTTGAAAATTCAAATGATAACTAAATAAAATGGCTGTGGATATAAAATCCTGTTATTCAAAGTAGGTTAGTTAAATCTTAGCTGTAGCTTAGGTGAGCTTCTGACTAAGCTTCGGTGACACATCAGGCAGGCCGAATCTTCCAGTCCAGTCCGGACAATCGGGTATCTGCAGCTAAGCTTAGGATCTACTTCTGGACTCCCACCTGTATGTACAATCTGGAACTAGAACAATAGAACAGTCCTTATACAAACAGTCAGGAAGGTTCTAACTGGAGACAACAATACCTCCAGTCTTTAAACTGTTACACTACACACATATATATATGGAGTAGGATAGTAACAGGTGTTCACATTCTACTGGTATAGAATGGGAATGTGTACAGAACATGGTCCATAATCCTGATGGGAAAATATTTAGGAAACCAGTTTCATGAATACTCTCAAGAACAAGAGTTTACATCACACAAAAAGAAAGGACATTCCTCAGTGTAAATTGTTCTGCTGTCTGCACACTAGTACTCCTTTAAAGGGTTAACATGCTTACACACACAGACATACACAGTCATATTTCACAATATTCTCATTTTAACCACATGGGTTCACATCACAAAGAATGAGAAACAGGGATTGAGTTTACCAAGACCAGGAACTCATAACAGGTGCTTTGCACTGTTTGAAAACAAATGGGATTGACATATCTCTATCAATATACTGGGTGATGAGATAGATGTCAAAATACAATCATAGATGACAATGGGCTTTCCATCTGTCACAGTATTAACATAAAATATACAACACTCACTCCAGTTTAAATCTAAATCCACACATGTGCTAATCTTATTCAGCAGAGTTTAGAAGTGGTGAGGGGTGAAATATAATTATTACATTTGTAAGGCCACCTGCTGTAAAACTGAAATGTATTCCTAGTAATAGGGAAATATATCTACAACAATAATAATTACAAGCAGGGGCCATACATCTCTTTTCTGCTTCTTCTTCTCTGACAGTGTGAATATTAAATTCAGCCTCACTGTGTTATTCACTTTCCAAGCTCTTAAACTAGTCTCAAAATTATCTGGACTAAATCTAAATTAAAGCAAGACAGTGATTTATTAAGCTAATATCACCATGAGGTAAAAATCAACTTAGAAGGGATTAGGTATAATGAATATACACTTCATTCCTTTTTAATTGTCCCACCATGCTGGAAACCGGAACTGGCCGAGATTTCACATGAGGACATAATTATCACTTAATTAATATAAGTATAATAATTAAAAATACCAATGCACGTTTCTAGTAGCAAATAAACATTAATTCAATCATCAAATCGATAATATGTTTGCATACATGTACATACTAGATCATAAACGTGGTTAGTGAGGATAAAGAAATTTATCATAGTTTTTGAGCCATGTGGGCATTAAATTTCAGAATTTAACCTGTGGAATTAATTCAGAGGAATAAGCAGCAATACATCAAATTAAACTTATTCTTTTAACTCACCCCTGGCAGGGAATTCAAACTCAGGCAACAAGACAACAGAACTAACTGAACTGTGTCAATTTGGGGAGAACAAAATCTTGACTCCCCCAATTGAGCCTGGAAAGAAAGAATGGAAGATGGGAAGTCCTACCAAGGGGGAAGTTACTCTTTGTTACCCCTTGCACTACTCTTCGCCTTTATTACCTTTCAACTCTTTAATTATAATTTTGCTACAATGAAGCATTAAGAAAAAGGTAAGGAAATTTCTTAATTAATCCAGTGTTATTATGCTAATTAAAAGCAATAGGAAAATGTTTAGAACTTTGGTAATAGTATTATCTAAACAAAGCACTTTTTAAAAGGACAGAAACAGCTGGGTTGGTGTTGGAACATCTGACAGCTGCCGTATGTGTTTACTTTGTGTGTACGAGTTCCAAGATTCGGGGACGTAGCAGACAACCTGTCCTCACTAAATTCGGTACTTCAACTAATAACAGACATCCGTTACTCAAGACAGAAACGATAGTGAAGTAACTTGGAAAACAAAATGTCAGTTAAAAACACAAAAAGTGCTGCAGTTCTGCAAAAACAGGATAACAATATCAGAAATAACAATTTTTTGATTCATTGCAGACTTTCTGATAACAGTATAATTGCATGTGGTGAGTGACTGTTGAACAATGAGTACATCATGAATAGAAACATATAAGAAATTTTAAACAGGCACTGCAATTAGAAAACAAATTGAGTTGAGAAAACAGTCCTCTAAAATAAACAGAGATGAATTTTACTGAAATAGCCCTCAGTCATGGTGGACTCAGATCAATTGTTACGCCCATTTCCAGACATCATGGTGTGTTATGATAGACTGCATTTTGTCGGTAATTTCTAAAGATTTTCTTCACGACAGAGCGAAATAGAGGACTCGGCAGCCAGCCATGTGTGGTGTACAACACACAACATGATGATGATGATAACGATTTTAGTGACCATGATAATAATGTTGGTGGTGGCTGTGGTGGTGGTGATGATGATGATGATGGTGATGGTGGTGATGATGGTGATGATGGTGATGGTAGTGATGATGGTGGTGATGGTGATGATGGTGGTGATGATGATGGTGGTGGTGATGATGGTGATGATGGTGGTGATGGTGATGATGGCGGTGATGGTGATGATGGTGGTGATGATGATGGTGGTGGTGATGATGGTGGTGATGATGATGATGATGGTGGTGATGGTAATGATGGTGGTGATGATCATGATGGTTGTGATGGTAATCATGGTGGTGATGATAATGATGATGATGATGATGGTGGTGATGGTAATGATGGTGGTGATGATGATGATGATGATGATGATGGTGGTGATGGTCATGATGGTGAAGATGATGATGATGATGATGATGGTGGTGATGGTAATGATGGTGGTGATGATGATGATGATGATGGTGGTGATGATGATGATGGTGGTGATGGTAATGATGATGGTGATGATGATGATGATGGTAATGATGGTGGTGGTGATGGTGATGATGGTGTTCATGATGGTGATGATGATGATGATGGTAGTGATGTTGGTCTGATGGTGGTGATGGTGATGATGGTGGTGATGATGATGGTGGTGATGATGGTCATGATGGTGGTGATGATGGTGATGGTGATGATGGTGATGGTAATGATGGTGGTGATGATGATGGTGATGATGATGGTGGTGGTAATGATGATGGTAAAGATGATGTTAATGGTGGTGGTGGTGGTGGTGATGATGATGGTAATGATGGTGGTGATGATGGTAATGATGATTTTGATGATGATGGTGATGATCATGGTGGTGGTGATGATGGTGGTGATGATGATAGAGGTGGTGTTGATGATGATGATAATGGTCATGATGTTGGTGATGATGATGGTGATAATCGTGGTGATGATGATGATGATGGTGGTGATGATGTGGATCATGATGTTAATGATCATATGTTGATCATGATGTTGACAATGATGATGATTAAGACAATGACGGCGATGAAATGACTGCAACTGTAGCCACACACATATGCTTCTTGCTATGGAACATCCATCCCCCACCAGCTCTTACCAAGTCCTTTGACATTTTGCTTATGTCGGTGGATTTTATATCTTATGCTTTCTGTCCAATGAAGTAGCCAGTCTTAAGTCAGCCATCTCCTTAGTCGCTTCTAAAGTCATGCATGATAGGCAAACTTATTACTGTTTTCAGCTTCTAATAAGAACACTGGAAACACACATTCGCAGCCTATTGCCTGTTGTATACAATAAATGAATGAATCATAAAATAACGTCATTGCATTCGAAACATTTTCACACGAGCTCCATCTTCCCCAATAACCAATGAACATTTATGGTGCTAATAGTGCCAGTTACAGTCTGATTATAAGTCCTCATGTTTTCCTCTTAACGTTGAATATTGTCAAGAACGGCTGCTTTTCCTAGCTAAATTGGTCTTTCAGTATATCTTCTTCTTCTTCTTCGCGTTCACCAGCTGTACACTCTGGCGGAAAGTTCTGGTTTCTCGTCCACTACTGAACTGCAGTCCTGCTCCAGAACCTGAGTGTTGCGTGTGCATCAGTTTTACAGATCTCATTCTCTTGAATACAGACTGTTGGTTCCTTGCCTCTCCGGCAGATGCACTCCGACTTCAAAGGAAGCTCCCCAATTAGTCGACTCTTACGACAGGCTTTTGGGGAGGCAGTGGGTCTATTCTTGTTTTCCCCTACAATGGGGCCCCGGGGCCCCACACGGGGGTCTTACAATATATGATTACCCTGTTCTTTTGTACCCTCCACTTGATCACAGACAGCTTTCATCACATCTGCTCTACCACAAAGTAGCTCATATTCAAGAGTATCGACAGCGGCTAATCTATCAGCTATTTATTATACTACACACCGAAACATCACAGACAACCTAACAAAGAAATCCAATATTAGCTTCTGATCTGAGTCTTATTTAGCGATGCGAGGCAATCCACACATGAGATGACAATTTCTATTTTCCAAAGCACCTCTGGCATAGATGGTAAACGCAAGCTAGTGCTGGATCCCGCTTGTGTTACAGCCCTGTATATAGGGGAGGCATAGAAACTGTTGTAAAGATAACTAGCAAGTTATTATTCATTAGATACTCGTTGTTGTTTCTTTTTTGTGACTTCCTCCCCTCTTTTTTCTCTCCTCTCTCTCTCTCTCTCTCTCTCTCTCTCTCTCTCTCTCTCTCTCTCTCTTTATCTATCTCTCTCTCTCTCTCTCACTCACTCTTACTCACACACACACAAACACACACACACACACACACACACACACACACACAGGCGATATTCCGAGGGTTTCTATAAAGAGTCAGACACGTGACAATTAACAGGAACCAGAGTATGAAGAAACACGCGGTGCCACTAACCTGCCAGAAAGAGAATAAGTGATGTCATTTCTACAGAAAATACAGTTTATGGCGTAACTCCCATAGCAACAGTGTCTCTCTAGATGATTGATATCTCTACATTATTGTAGAGATATCTTTACTTTTCCTATCCTATTCTTATGTTATGTTAACCCTTTTTTTTCTATTCATTCTATGATACCTTCTCTTCCAAAGCTGTATTGTTCACCTCTATAAGACTAAACATTTCTTCCAGGACATAAAATCATTAGCATAAACACTGTTGCATTTAACACTATCTGAAACTGAAAGAGTTAATTACATAAGAGTAAGTTCTTCCAGAGAACAGTCACTGATCCTGTATTGGATACTTTAGATTCGCTCTTACGAAGCAACACAACGAATCGACAAACATGTGTACCTGTTGGGTTTCAGACGTAATAGTTCCTGAAGTGAATCAATGAGTATTCGAGGGTGAAGCGTTTTAATTGGACTGACGATGGTATCTCTGTTCGTTTATGTTTAAGTTTATTCGACGAATCAACATTACGACACATGTCTGTAACCCATAAGTGATCTGTTCTACTTCTAACTCAAGCCTGTCTCAAGAATCTCAGCGAAGAATGACTAACTTATGCTGATACTCTGATGATGATGATTATAACTGTAGACTACTCGCCGGCACAGTTGATGGGGAACGTGTGGTTCTTGTTCTTTCTAATTCCACAATGTTAGTGATGTTGACTTGCCACTAAATGCCAAGTATACTTCCTAGACATCGTATAGTAAAGATGTTTAGCCCTTTCCCCTTGTGCAAATAACTCGACCAGATGTCACCACTGTACTTCATGCGATAACATTCTGATGTAAGTTACGGGTCATTTCGCAATCACCGATTGAAAAAAAAAAAGACCTTAAAAGTTAATGTTACAGAATAATCTTAGAATATCATTCATCAGGTAGACGAAAATACATTCTAAAGATGTTAACATTAAAAACAAAAACCGGAATCATGAGCAACGCGGAGTCTCTGAAACTGAAACGCAGCCGTCAAATGAAACGCCGAAGTGGCTTAGAAAGACTATTAATGAAAACGACAGTTCCTGAAACAGAAAGCAGGGGTCCATTAGCAGGAAGAAGGACACAGGATATTGGAGACACCTTTAGGGGAAATTAATGTCTTTTGAGATTTAGCAAAGGACTAGAAGCTTTTCATCGGATTGAAATGAGAGCGACCTTCTTCAAAGACTTGCTGCATGATGATGATCTGAACTGGTCCAAACAATATTATTGTTATCCATGACTTCCTTTCAGAAATAAAATCTACTGCATTCGAATTGATTTTTAGCACGTTTTGGTTATAACTGTAGTCCCTTCTTTTGTGTGCTGTTGTTTGTTTTGTCTTTCTTTCATTTCTTTTTATTCTTTGCATCATAGTGTGCCTTTCATTTTAGCAGGGACAATAAGATCTCCATTCCATGATTGCAAGAGGCAAAGACATTGATCAAGAAGAAGCACGGGAACTCCTAGAGTCAGAGAACAAACAGCAAACATCCAGACGACCTTATCTACAGACTAAGCATAAGACGTTACACCACTTTCATCATCATCATGTGCCTTGCCGACTGGCGTTGGCGATCATTCTTCATAATCTACGATCCCTTACAGCATGTATAAGTTCGTGTGCCGACACACCTCCATATCATGCAACAAGACTGTCAAGAATCTTCTCTCGTTGTCTTCCTCTATCCCTCCTTCCACAGATCTTTCCAGTGGTCACAACATGTTCTATTTTCCCTCTTCTCATAACATAGCTGAAAAATGATGACACCACAAGTGTTCGAATTCGAAAGGAGACTGTAGACACCTTGCACACATGCATATAATGAAGGCTGCACCAAACCGCACGTCAGACACTTGCGCACATACTGCAGACCTACCACTGCAGGAAAACCTGCAAGAAGACACATGGCCAGAGAGAAGAGGTAGCCAGGAAGAATTTCTAGGAACCTTATGCTGTTGACATACCGTTTCATGGAGGCGACACAACTGATAACCTGAGCATAAGAAACCGATCGTAAAAAGGAAGATGTTGGCAGTCACCAGCGCGGCACAACGACGACCAATAAACATCCGGTGACACAAGGTACCACAATTTGGATGAGAAACCCTCAGGTACATGACACAGAACCCTGTTCAGCCGTTAGGTTATATTAGGGCTAACAATGGCAGTCAGGGTGTGGCAAAAAATATTGTTTGGCAGTCTGCTAAAGCCCTCTCATCCTAAAGCGTAATTTTATCACTGAATGCTTTCTCGTATCAACATGCACACTATCACAATACACAGTCTCATTTCATCCGATTCTTTGTAATCCCAGTATTCCCTAATCACAACGTACTGTGAACACACATGTCGTTAGTTGTAACAGACTCTGAACGCATACTGAGAAATGTGAAGACGGGATTGCTTTCAGCAGAGTGGCAAGCTTCATTTGGAAGGTCACGAGTAAAGAGCATACTTTGCACATTTTCTCCAGACTATGTCGGCGTGGCGAAGAATGAACAGAGGGACAGATTGGCTGAATATGCACTTCTGGGTGGTGGACTGATACATGACAAGACAGATTTGATCAGAGCCCTTGGGGAACAAGTAGGGAAGCGAGAAGAGAAATTAGAATATTATGGGCTAGAGAGAATGATGCACCTGGGTGTGACAAGAGGGTCCGACTGGTATACAACGCTTAGAGGAAAGAAAAGACGGACGTACAACCAGACTACGACCAGCACCAAAAGTATTGGAACTCCGCGCTAGCTGCTGAAGATGCGGACGGTGCGCTAATAGGAATGCCCCGAGTGCTGTGATGTCAATTCTTGACTCAACACAACTCAACTCAACATCACAACATATTCAGTTTCATCCCAGGGTTTGAACTCAGCCTAGCAGACTCTCTTGAAACTGGGGCCCTCCCCCCCCCCCCCCCCTTTTTTCCCTTTTTCCATCCTTACAGTTTTAAGGGGAGGTTAAATGACTAAAAAAAATATGTGTAGGCTAGTGCCCTCCCACCCCCCCCCCCCCACCCCCCCACCCCCCAAACACACACATTCACTTCCACCCAGCAATGTAGGGAAGTTTTTCTTTAGATTTTGTTTAAAAACCAATTACTATGTAAAATACATTATTATGTTTTTCAATTCTTGTACATTATTATTACTATTACTTTAATTTTATTTTGAAAGAAATACCTTGTTACCATGAACTCAGTTAAGACGAACATTCGGCTAATGTTACCATGAACTCAGTTATGACGAACACTCAGCTTATGTTACTATGAACTCAGTTCGGACGAACACTCGGCTAATGTTACCATGAACTCAGTTAGGACGAACACTCGGTTAATGTTTCCATAAACTTAGTTAGGACGAACACTCGCCTAATCTTACCATGAACTCAGGACGAACACTCGGCTAATGTTACCATGAACTCAGGACGAACACTCGGCTATTGTTACCATGAACTCAGTTAGGACGAACACTTGGCTAATGTTACCATGAACTCAGGACGAACACTCGGCTATTGTTACCATGAACTCAGTTAGGACGAACACTCGGCTAATGTTACCATGAACTCAGTTAGGACGAACACTCGGCTAATGTTACCATGAACTCAGTCAGGACGAACACTCGGCTATTGTTACCATGAACTCAGTTAGGACGAACACTCGGCTAATGTTACCATGAACTCAGTTAGGACGAACACTCGGCTAATGTTACCATGAACTCAGTTAGGACGAACACTCGGCTAATGTTACCATGAACTCAGTCAGGACGAACACTCGGCTATTGTTACCATGAACTCAGTTAGGACGAACACTCGGCTAATGTTACCATGAACTCAGTCAGGACGAACACTCGGCTATTGTTACCATGAACTCAGGACCAACACTCGGCTAATGTTACCATGAACTCAGGACGAACACTCGGCTATTGTTACCATGAACTCAGTTAGGACGAACACCCGGCTAATGTTACCATGAACTCAGTTAGGACGAACACTCGGCTAATGTTACCATGAACTCAGTTAGGACGAACACCCGGCTAATGTTACCATGAACTCAGTTAGGACGAACACCCGGCTAATGTTACCATGATCTCAGGACGAACACTCGGCTAATGTTACCATGAACTCAGTCAGGACGAACACTCGGCTATTGTTACCATGAACTCAGTTAGGACGAACACTCGGCTAATGTTACCATGATCTCAGGACGAACACTCGGCTAATGTTATCATGAACTTAGTTAGGACGTACACTCGGCTAATGTTACCATGAACTCAGTTAGGACGAACACTTGGCTAATGTTACCATGAACTCAGTTAGGACGAACACTTGGCTAATGTTACCATGAACTCAGTTAGGACGTACACTCGGCTAATGTTACCATGAACTTAGTTAGGACGTACACTCGGCTAATGTTACCATGAACTCAGTTAGGACGAACACTTGGCTAATGTTACCATGAACTCAGTTAGGACGAACACTCGGCTAATGTTATCATGAACTCAGTTAGGACGAACACCCGGCTAATGTTACCATGAACTCAGTTAGGACGAACACTCGACTAATGTCACCATGAACTCAGTTAGGACGAACACCCGGCTAATGTTATCATGAACTCAGGACGAACACCCGGCTAATGTCACCATGAACTCAGTTAGGACGAACACTTGGCTAATGTTACCATGAACTCAGTTAGGACGTACACTCGGCTAATGTTACCATGAACTTAGTTAGGACGTACACTCGGCTAATGTTACCATGAACTCAGTTAGGACGAACACTTGGCTAATGTTACCATGAACTCAGTTAGGACGAACACCCGGCTAATGTTACCATGAACTCAGGACGAACACCCGGCTAATGTCACCATGAACTCAGTTAGGACGAACACCCGGCTAATGTTACCATGAACTCAGGACGAACACCCGGCTAATGTTACCATGAACTCAGTTAGGACGAACACCCGGCTAATGTTACCATGAACTCAGTCAGGACGAACACCCGGCTAATGTTACCATGAACTCAGGACGAACACCCGGCTAATGTCACCATGAACTCAGTTAGGACGAACACCCGGCTAATGTTACCATGAACTCAGGACGAACACCCGGCTAATGTTACCATGAACTCAGTTAGGACGAACACCCGGCTAATGTTACCATGAACTCAGTCAGGACGAACACTTGGCTAACATAAGCAGAATGTTGATCCCAGCATGGGTGTATTATTCATCAAACATTTGCTTGGCCACGTGGTTCTTTTTTTTCTTTTTTTTTTATGAACTCTTGATTTTTTCTTTCGGTCTCTTGGAATTCGTGTTAAGGAGGTGTTAATGTATTAACACTACTAATAAGCGCTTAAGGCTTATACCCTCTTCAGAGCTTCCTAGACGATTCCTGGGAGGGCTGGCTCTAACTCTCCCCTCTGGCCACCTGCAAAGTTCTCTTCGTGTCTGATACCAGGATTATACATGTATTCTCCCAGAAACAACCCCAAGCAATTCCACAACACCGCATGTTCCTGTTAAAAAGCTCTGCGAAAATTCTGATGCCATAGGTTGCCACAAATCTCCTTTCTACCCCACATCTCTTCCCTCCTTTCTCTACGTGTTTCCTCAATCGCTCTCCTCTCTAGAGCGGTAACTTAAGAACAAATAACCCTTGAAACCGAATATCTGTTGGAAATGAGGTATTGACATTTTTAAGTTCGAATTAAGCACAGAACTGTTATTTAACATGAAACTGGCAGCTAGGATTTCTAGATTAACACTCACTTGGTTTTTAAATGCAGAGCAGCAACATCAACAATTTAATTATCATATATTTTACATGGAAGGCACTTTAAAGTGGGGAAAACACAAGGAAACATTAAATTATTTGAATAATCAATCTGTCATCAATTGCTAAAATTGTGATTACGACGAGTACAAATACGTCATTTTAAATGCTGTTAATTAACATAGAATCCTAACGGCATTGATTAATGATGGTGCTAGTAAACAGTCATTCAGACATAACACATGTGAAGTTAAATTGGGGCGCCCCATACCTAAGCTACGTCTTCCCATGTTTTACAGTCTGTCTTTTCGTTGTTCAGACGAGTAAATCAGTACAGCTTTGTTCTTTTCTAGTCACCTTTTCTTTACCTTTCAGGATTGCAGTCCGTAAGATTAACATCCAATGACCTAAAGAGTTATTATTCAGGTGAGAATTCAACAAATACAAATCCCGAAAACTTTCGTTCAACGTATTAAAGTAAAGGACAGATGTATTTCGCACAAAGGACCTATATTTTGTAGACCAATTGTGAGTGATGTAGCCAATATCATGCTGGCCGCTTTTACTTCTTAGAACTTTACATGGTACCCAATTAGAACTTGGTTGACATGAGAGCAAAGGTAATTTTTTAAGGGGAAAAATGTCTAGCCCTGACAGATTTTGAACCCGCGACTTTAGGAGCCACAGAGGAGAGTCTAGACGCGATACCTCGGCGGCTGCCTCATTCGACGAAAGGCACAGTCATATTAGGGCACGGTTATATAAGGGCACCCCACTGATTAGAAGTGGAAAATTATATCTCTATCGTCCTTTTCAGGATGGAATTTTTTTATTTGAAGCTCCACCCTGGCTTTTGCCAGTGGCGGCAATAAAGGCAGGCCATAAATATGGCCAAATGTCTGACCGCGGTTTCTGGGGGGTAAAAAAAGATAGAAAGAAATAGAAGTGCCACCATGCGGATAAGGATCACCCGTGGAGAGGTCCAGGAATCCCCGTTCAACCGTTAGGTTATATTAGGGCTCCCAGCAACAGCTTTATCTCTTTCTATTCATCTTTATCCCCACCAAAGCCGTGTAGGTAGTAGAAACTCAAGGGAGGAAAGCAAACAGCAGACGCCTCAAACGCTTTAAAATAACGAAGAATTTCATCCCAAAAGGGGACGGCTTAAACTAACAAATTTTGAAAGTACAAGAACACGTTGTAGGATTTTTGGGCTCCTACGTAAAGGTCTTGCATTCTGGTATTATAAAATCTCATTCTAGATAGTAAATCAACAGTGAAAATCTTATCTACCCAGTTCAACCTTCACAGAAGCTAAAACAGAGCATCCGTAACGACTACACAGGCATTGTGTTGCTTGCAGTGCTGTTCGGGTAGGAACTGTAGATTGACAACATCAAGGGGTAGGTTTCTCCCCTTCATCGTTTGCTTACATTAAGTGTAGAGGCAAGTGAATACATCGCTTGCCTACAACAATCATGCGTTGCATTGTTTGTTTGTTTTAGTATCCAGAAGCCATGAGTTGTTAACCCTTAGGCTCAGTATTATGGATATCGCAACCCTTCGGCCTTAATTCCATTATAAATACCATAAATCTGGGAGAAATGTGGCTTTTCTGCCTAACCCCAGGAGTGAACCCGGACCACAAGGAGTTCGTCACTCGGTCACCGCGAAATTCGGTTTAGCCAACTACGCTAGAGAGCTGGGCTTGCGTTGCATTAAACGACTGCTTAAACAACCGTGTAACAGATTAGTATGCATAATACTGTTTGTAGCTGTGGCATTTAGCAATAATGCTCTCTAGAACCGCATAGGGGTTGTTAGGAATGTCTGGTATTATGTTAACACACTGCTATTACTTATGTAATATACTTAATATTACTTATGTAACCATGCATTATTTGGCTGTTGTGGGTTTTCTAGGCAAATTTTACTTTCATTAGTTTGCTATTGGCTCTAAACGGTCAGCTCTCAGTACTTTTGTCGAAATCAAAGCAAGACAAATCGTAGGCAGCTGGGATCGAACCCGGCACCCGGGCATAACGAAGCTCGCTCGCAGCGCCTAAACCACAGACGCCAACTTTATGGCCGGTACAGGTTGCCTTATAATAACTTTATTGGAGATTGAACTGGGTATCTAGGCTTACCCTATTGGTTTACCATCAGTCTGAAATTCTTCAGCTTCACGGTGTCAAACATTTAAGTCCACTTGGTTTGCCATCCAGATTGAGATTATCTGTCTCAGTGAGTAAAACATTTCAAGTATCAGCCCAGATGACATAAACGACACGCTGGCACGCATGCGAGTAGTAAACAGTTTTCAGCCCAACTAACTTCCACTTCTAATGACTGACTGACTTTCTACTCCACAGGACATCACACAAGCGATAAACACCCGATGACACAAAGTGCCACTATGTGGATGAGGACCACCCGTGGAGAGGTCTCAGAAACAGCGTTCAGCCATTAGGCCATATGTATGGCCGGGCTATATTGCGTCGTCTGGGGAGAGCCAGAGTAGGGCTTCTAATAAAGACAAATTGCATCCTTTAAAAGGATGACAAGATGGTGGCACTTTGTGTTACCGGGTGTTTAGTTCTTGGTGGATGTCCTAGTGGGGTAAAATTTATTTACTTACTATTCCACATTTGGTCATAACATAAAGGAGAAATCTAGATATCTAGCGATTATTTCCATTGTGTATATCCTCTTTTTCTGCGCATTATTATATAGAAGGAAATAGAAACTCAACCAGTTCACGTCACAAGATGCCACTGGGTGCTGAGTTAATGACTTGGTCAATACCACACTAATGCCTTTCCAGAATGTTTCAAGGAACACATTTCTGTTTGAGCCGATTGGTAAGCCCATATCTACATCTGTGTGTGTATGTGGGGGGGGGGGGGGGGGGGGGGGGGGGAGAAAAAGGGGTGGGGTGCCTGATTTACTAGGATTTGAAAACATGACTACTGAGAGTAGAGAGTCAAATAGACAAATATCGCCACTACCACTGACATTCTCACAGACACACACATACATACTTTCTTTTTCTCTCTTAAACACCAACACAAACACACATGTGTATGTGACAGATATTGTGTGTGAAAGAGTGGGTTAGAAAGTATGTGTGTGCTTGTATATGTGTGTGTGTGTGAGTTGAAGTTAGTTGAGTATCCTTTACGTGACGTTATAAACAAACCTAGCATTTATTAACTGTTTCTGGTTTTACATTCAGCAGTTTGCCATTGCTCTCTAAACTGCCTGTTCTCCGTACATCGTTCTAAATCAACGCAAAAGCGGTATGCAGACAAATCTACCGGTAGAGGATCGATCCAGGCATCGATAAATTATTATCTGACTTACGTACAAGTGTACATGAACAATCAACGAGTGGTTAACAGTAACTATGTAAAATAAAGGACCCTTTTCCACGCCTTTAGGCGTACAGGGCATATAAGGCTAGACCTATATTTTATAGACCAATCGGCATAAGATAGGTGATTGTTGTAATCTTATAGTCCAAGAGTTAAAGTTTCTTCTAGTTTCTTCTAGTGGTCACAGCGCAGGTGAAAGGTTCACACAGCCGCCACCGGTCGGGTCTGTTACCTGGGATACCAGCTAATTGAATGCTGGGCGATTAACACAAAGGCTCCTGCAGAACACAAAGGATTCGGCAGTCAAGATATTTTCCTTGTCCAAATAGGACGTTCCTTCTTTGTGAGGTTTTATTTAACCGTACTTACACGGGAGACAGTTTAATGTCTATTTATTTATTATAATGGCAGGAGTCCATTGAGAAAAGAGTGTAATTCTTTTATATTCTCAGAGTAGATAATAAAGAGTTATTATCGTACGTTTTATTGAATAATCATCATCATCTTGTGACGTGTAACTTTAATCACATTAAAGTTTATGTGGCCTGTCACAAGCGTTATTGTTGGCTTGTAAAGATAGCAACTGTATTACATGATGCTGTGTCCGGTGCCAAGTGTGCCAGTTATAGAATGCAGGACTTCACTGTAGCACATCCATCAAGGAGATATCCAGCGGAATAGTAGAATAGGCACCCTAGGCCTAAATACTTGGTTCTTGAAATTACAGTGTACTACAACAAAGTGTACAACAAGTTAAGTGTACAACAGTGGATGGCCAAGCCGGTCCTTTGATGGATTTATAAACAGTGTTGATTTATCCAGTGTTCTTACTACTGACTCATAATCGCTTGAACGAATACATTTAACTGTTCGCACATAGACGTTATAAATTAACGGATCCTGAAAGGAGTTATAAACTATTTTGTGTACAACAAGTTAAGTGTACAACAGTGATGTGGTCAGTATCACGCCGCAGGCCGCCTTTACTTCCTGGGGCTGCATCCGGTACCCACTCAAGGCTGGGTCCACCTGGTAGCCAAGGTCATTTCTGAAAAAAGTCTGGCTCCGCTAGGGATCGAACCCACGACCTTCCGATCCGTAGGGAGCGTCTAGCAGCTCAGCCATGGCGACTCCCAAACAGTGACAATGGACAATATGGAAAAATGTGTTTCCAAGAAGTATTTAACTTATAATAAAAACAACAGCCTGCGACATTAACCATGGCTACAGCAGAATCGACAATTTGGCTCAGCATGATATCCTAGATGTAATTGTTTTATCTCCCGGTTCACAATAATCCTTCCCCAGTCACATGTGCATTATTTACTCTCTAGGAATTTTCTGCCGCTCGTCATCTCCGCTCCCACTTCCCCATCCCAACCCTTGTTATTACCACCCGATCAGAGAATGCAGCCAAATGCTGAAACTAGGGTAATTATTTAGGACTAATTGTCGCGCTAATTTGGGAATGTCATGAAATGCCAGCTCACTTTCACATTCTGAACCACTCGTGCAAGTGAGCCTGGAGGGATGTCAAAGTCTGGATTGGTTTTATACACCTCTGCAGATCTGGTGCTCAATAAACCGGGCACAGGACGTTATGGGGTAGGTACACCCAGGGGTATCCACCGGGTGATCATTGCTGCTTTAAGCTGACGGACATTTTACTCGCTGCAGAGATATGGTTTTCAGAAACAAATGATAAAAGTAGCACATAATCATTGATAAACAAACTAGGCTGTCCTTGAGAGAATTTAACACTGTCAACGGAATAGATAAGTTAGATGTAGACTGGGTCTCGACCCCCCCCCCCCCTTTTTTTTTTCACTAATATGTTATGAAAATGACTTTTCTGAATGTTGACATAGGAAAAAGTACTTTGCTTCACAGTCCCCAAGAATGAGCTGAGATGAGTTAGCAACATATCACAGCTCCCGATATTCCCATGTGCGCTCTGTCCTCATCTTTACCAGACAATGCAGAGATGCACTTTCATTTGTTCCAACAGCAGTGTGATTTTATGTCCGTCTAGTCATTCCTCAGGGTGTGATGTGTCGGCCATTGCTCTGTCACTCATCACTACAAACTATGATGATAGTCCCCATGGATATAGTGCTTCGATAATGGATATTAAAGACAATCTTTAGTGGGTTTTTTTTTTCTTCTATATAGTTCATGAAACATATTTAAAGGGTCAGTAGGATCATCTACTAAACAAAACCTTCATCTTAAGTATCTTGTCAGCAATTCTAGTGAAGTAAAAAGTAAAGGACCCTTTTCCACGCCTTCGGACGTATTTGGTATTTGGGCTAGACCTATATTTTTAGACCACACGACACTCTGTGGGTGATGTGGTCAGCCGGCCGCCTTTACTTCCCGTGATTCTACCTGATACCCACTTAAGGCTGGAGAGACCTGCAAGCCAAGGTCATTTTTTTTTAAATGTCAGGCCCCCATCAGAACCCGAACCCACGACCTACCGATCCGCAGGCGAGCGTCTATTTGCTAGACCACAGCGGCTCCCTTTTAGCGATTATAATATACATTTTTTTTCTATATACTTTTTTAACGTATTTTTCTCTTGAAAAAAAAAACGAGAAGTTCACAGGCCTTAGCTACTTAGATAATATTTCTTTTCAAAAAGAACTAATCTACACACATTTGTGGTTGACAGATTCAAGGCTGTTTCTGGACTCCAAGGATCAGACGGACAATGAGTCAGACCAGTGTTAAAATCCAGTCTTTCAGAGGAATGATTTACCAATAAACGAATCAACCAATAACTGGCATACAAAAAACTAGATATGATTGCCTGGCATCGCCCGCATAGTGAAGGAACATTGTATATCTTCGGTCCTGTATGTCATCTTTGTCTCCACCGCTGCCGTGTATGTAGTAGAAACTCCAGGGAGGAAGGGGTACAACAGAAGCCTTCCGTCTAACAGTTTCTCTTGGTTGCCATCAACATAGATTCCTTTGACCGTGCTACCATGTTAACTTTCATCCCAGCTACAAAACTGTTTTTAACCAACAGAACATGTTTCTGTTTAAATGAAATAAATAGATTTCTTTATCCGAAATAGCAATTTTCTCTTTGTAGGAGTCCATCTAGTGTTCATGCTTATATACGGATAAACCACAGTCCGCACAGGGCCAGCCGAAGCTATTCAACGAGCTGACATTTTTAAAAAGTGCATGTACCACAGGAGTGGCGCCGTTAAAGTGTAGAAGGTTCTGATCGTTGGTCATTCGTGTGAATAACGCAGTTAATTTCATGAGTCGGAGGAGGTCATAGATTCTTGCAGCTTAGGCTTCCCACACCCCCCCCCCCCCCCAATAATCGAAAATGTGAAAAAAGAACCGAGGGAGGGGGGCTGGAATTTCCTCCCTTCAGGTATACCGATGACTCCCTCTGAATATTTGTTTATGAGTTACGTAATATTTTAAGCAAATCATTGTTACACCCTTGAACTCGCCCCTTAGAACATCTTTGGCTGGCAGAGTCCATGAGGTTTATTGCTGAAGATATCATCCGTTTCAATTCATCTTTCTGGTTGGCCTTCTCGATCCAGTTGGTGACCTTGTCTGTAGGTCTGCGTGTATATCCTCTACTCCCATCAGCTCGCCTTTATATGCAAATTGTGTCTTTCTGGTATCTGGCAATCTCCCTATTCGCGGTCTCTTTTAATAGGCCTCGCGGTCTACTATTTACTCTCATGACATTGTCCCAATATGGGACGGAATTTTTTGTTATTTTCAAGCCCCATCACTAATGTAACATCAATGTTGAAGGGGGTTTCTAGGATTTGAATCTGGATGATTCGCATCCAAATGGTGGCAGTTTATGTCACCGATTGATTACCATCTGTTGTTTTGTCCTGTTGGGGTTGAACGTCACTCACTCGTGGACAACTCGCATTCATCTATCTTGCTTCTCTGCCATCTGTCATTCTCAGTATACATCCAACAACTTTGGTCCATTAGCCCTAACGATGCCCGTTATCAGTGGAGACATGTAGATTATGAATTTCATTGTTGCTTCACCTTTTCTAATCCCCGCTTTTTGCGTCTGTAATTGGTACAATGATTCGTGGAAAACGCTGTTCTCATTTTTTTTTTTCAATTAAAACCTTATCTCTTTTAATTGTTCTCCAGGTTTCTTTGCCATATAAGACAACTGGTCTTGTTGTATAGTGTGATCTTGGTACTATGATACAGAGCTTTTGATATTTGCAGATGTATGGGATAGTACGCGTTATTCTCCAATTGAATTCTAGATATTTTTTTTTTCTCCTAGGGTGTTGGTGCATTTGGTGTTTCTACCCAAGCATTTGTATATTTTCAGTGTGACTGGTTCATTCATAATATTAGATTATGTGACTGGTTCATTCATAATGATAGATCATGTGACTGGTTCATTCATAATATTAGATTATGTGACTGGTTCATTCATAATGATAGATCATGTAACTGGTTCATTCATAATAACAGATCATTTGACTGGTTCATTTATAATAATTGAGTATGTGACTGGTTCATTCTTAATAATAGATCATGTCACTGATTCATTCATAATAATAGATCATGTGACTAGTTCATTCATAAAAATAGATCACGTGACAGGTTCTTTCATAATAATAGATCATGTGACTGGTTCATTCATAATAATAGATCATGTGACTGGTTCATACATAATAATAGATCATGTGACTTTTTCATTCATAGTAATAAATCATGGAAGTAGTTCAAATAAATCACTGGATCCCGGAACTGGTTCCGTTTAGAACCAAAGATCCCGTGATTCCTTCAAAGCTGATCATATAACCAGACATAAACAGTCGGTGTTTTTCGGACATGTTGTGAGAAGTAGTGGAGAACCTGACAGCAATGTACAAGACTGATTGAAAGAGAGTAAAGTAGAAGCGGACGAAATAGACTCATGGATGGCTTTGTCAGATCAACATGGGGCTAGACCAGAACACATATCTCATCCTTGATTCCAGTGAACTTGAGAGAACACGAAAGTTGACAGCGTACGCGTATCGGCATGGTACATGATGACGACGATGTTGATGATGATGACTGGCTCAGTTGTCACTGTTGTATATTTATGAGGCTCGTGCATTAATATTGTTTCATGCGAGAACAGACGAATGGGCAAACCACGTTCATATGTTTAGTATTTTGTAAAGAACAGGCCAATGCAATATTCACTCTGCAGTCAAGTGTATAGCACTGGTTACTGGCATGTCCCTGTGGGTAACAGTAATAATGATTTAGTCGGTATTTGTAACATGGGCTGTAAAATCACGGTCTGTGATGTTCGGTGCATGCGGGATGTTTGCAATGATTAGATCGTTATTACCCTAATGCATGAGGTTTAGTTAGACATGAGGGTCCACTCTATTCTCCTAGTCGCATTATTATGAATCGTTGAATAATCACATGGCAAACTACTGGACGTAAACTTGCCTAGAAAACCCACACAAGAGCCAACAAATGCTGGAGTTGGTTCTGCGATATCCTGTGAAGGATACGCAACTTACTAACTGAATAATCACAAGATTTATATATGCTATGCCAGATGTGAAGACTCTCCGTCCCCCTATCTCCCCTCCCTCTCTCCTTCTATCTCGCTTTCTCACTCTCTCTCTCTCTCACTCTCTCTCTCTCTCTCTCTCTCTCTCTCTCTCTCTCTCTCTCTCTCTCTCTCCATCTCTGCTCATTTATAAAAGCATCTTCCACTCTCTCTGAAAAACTACTCATTATAACAGCATTTCATATTTAGATTTCAGGGTTTAGACGACGGATCAACATCATGGCACCATGTAGGTACACATAAATGTTCTGTTCTACTTTTGACTTGTGCCTAGTCTGAAGAATCTCAGCGCAGTGCACGAACTCCGTAGTACCGGCGAGGATCCTGCAATAATTTGGGTAGATTTTCAACTCCAAATGTTGCCTGGCCAGCGACGTTAGGCTACTCTTTTTGATTTCTAACTTTCAAAGGATTTTTTTACGTGCGCGACAATGCACACGGGCGTCCGATCTTACTGCCCACAGACCAGAGAGAATTACTAGAGTCCACGTGAAAAAATCCCAGCCTTCACTGGGGCTTGAACCCGGGACCTCCAGCAATCGATAAGGGCCCCATCCTTCGAGACCACGCAGCCCCAAATTCAGGCAATCTAATCTAATGTATCATGCTTACAGGCAATCTAATCTGATGGATCATGCTTACAGGCAATCTGATCTAATGTATCATGCTTACAGGCAATCTAATCTAATGTATCATGCTTACAGGCGATCTAATCTAATGTATCATGCTTACAGGCAATCTAATCTGATGTATCATGCTTACAGGCAATCTAATCTAATGTATCATGCTTACAGGCAATCTAATCTAATGTATCATGCTTACAGGCAATCTAATCTAATGTATCATGCTTACAGGCAATCTAATCTAATGTATCATGCTTACCAATGATTAAATGCTACCTTACATTTAATTTAAAATCCATAATACATTATAATTATAATTTTATAATTAGATATGGTGTGTGGGATCAGAGCACGTGTGTTTGTCTGTGTTTGTGTGTGATATGTGTGTATGTGTGTTTGTGTATGTATGAGTTTGTGTATGCATGAGTTTGTGTGTGTGTACATGAATGGGTATGTATTCGTCTGTGCAAATGTAGTATGATGTTTACAAATATGCTTCTAGTTCTACCTGCCCACGGCCAGCCCAAGATATATCTGGAGCTGGTCGTGTGTGTGCCCAATGGCCAATGGCCAACAAATGGTCCTTCACTACTAAAACACCATATGTGTAGCCGAAAAGTTAAAAATACGAAACGTACATAACAAACTTGGTTAGTGCGTGACGACCCAATTGTATCACTGCCAACTACGCATTTTTTAAACGCACGAGTTTTCTTCACATAGAAATCCGTTTGTTTTGTGTAAAAAGAAATGCTATATAAAAAAATTCAAAAGCCGCAACACGTAAAAGCAAAGAGGGCTGCATTTGCATGGTATGCTCGTTTCGGGGAAACAAAATAAGCATTTGAAGAGAGTGCTGAGTGCACACGGAACGGAGTTATCAATGGTGTGTTGAACGGACGCAGTTGTGATATCTGAGACGAAAGTACATCATATGTTAGGAATTTGTTAGTGAATTTGTCACGTCAATGATAGCTCGCTTCTCTTAGCTACATTGTATGGTTGTTAGTGGATGCATGTAATGTAATGTATATCTGAAGTGGGTACCTGTTCGTGCCGCTATCAATGCTTGTGTAGTTTGCATTTCCTTTGTCAAATACACGGACCGGCACCTTTCCGGTGGTTGGACAGTATTATAATCCGACATGTATTTTCAATGAACTCACAGAGTATGCTTCAGAAAAAAGAAAAAAAAAAAGAACAGCGTTCCCAGGTTGGATTAGTTCCCTAATTGGAATCATATCAGGTGCACATAACGGATTTTCTGCCGAAGATGTTCTGCTGTGACGGGTAATGAGGAGACTGATAGGTCGCCTGCTGCCCCTCCTGTTGTAGACTGTTATCTATTTTTATTTTTATTTTATAGGATCAAGTGGAAAGTGCAACAGAGGTATCTCTATCTCGAAAGGCTTTTTCAGTATAGAGTAAACAAAGGGTCTTGACAGTTTTCAAAGCATAACATCGTTGGTTACGTTGCGATACAGAACGTGTGGGAATTCGTCAAGTGCAATGATAGCAGTTTTAGCTAGATATTCAGGTATTCATTCATTCGTCAGTCAAATACATATGTTTTAATGTATCATCAACACGCACTGTCTCTCGCCTTGATTGAACATTCTCTGACACTGTCTCTCATCTTGATTATACACTCTCTGACACTATCTCTCACATTGATTATACACTTTCTGACACTGTCTCTCACCTTAATTGTACACTCTGTGACACAGTCTCTCGCTTTGATTATATACTCTCTGACACTGCGTCTCACCTTGATTGTATTATCTCTGACACTATCTCTCACCTTGATTACACACTCTCTGACACTGTCTCTCACCTTGAATATATTATCTCTGACACTATCTCTCAACTTAATTATATACTCTCTGACAATTTGTCTCACCTTGATTATACACTCTCTGACACTGTGTCTCACATTGATACACTCTATGACACTGTTTCTCAACTTGATTATACACTATCTGAAACTTTATCTCGCCGTGATTGTACCCTCTGACACTGTCTCTCACCTTGATTATATACTCTCTGACACTGTCTCTCACCTTGATTATACACTCTGACACTGTGTGTCGCCATGATTGTATACTCTCTGACACTGTATCTCACCATGATTGTACACTCTCTGACACTGTGTCTCGCCATGATTGTACACTCTTTGCATAAATAAGAGACCAAAACTGAGAAATGGTGTGAGACTAACTCATCCAGCAGGAAAAAAAAAGTAGCAAATTATGTTCAGTCGTGAACAAGAATATTGGAGGATTTGATGCGATTGTTATGGGGTCTATGCTCCAATGTGAGACAAATGTAGAATAAAAAAAGTTTAAATCTTTCTGTTGCTACTAGTTTGAGTGTCAATTGTTTCGTATGCCCACTTAACCCTATATGCCTCTTTTAGTTCTGTGAGTGCCCACCACTGCAGAAAACTCAATTTTGTCTGTTATTTTTTTTTTTTAAACACAATTAGTCTATACAATAAATATTTAAACCACTTTTACTTTTTTTTCGCACATTGTCTTGCCCAGCTCCTAAAGTGATGCAGCCTGAAAACGAGTGCCAGATGAGATGAGGGGTTAAAAACCGACACACTTCACTTGGGGCTTTTCCATAAACGCTCCATACTAATCTTCTTGCAGTGAGCACAGTTCTAGTTGTCAAGGTACAGGTAACAAACAGTCTGAGGGTATATCTGTCTTGTCATTTTCCCTGAGTTTTAGGCGACGAACAGATCTCCTGGTCAGACGGTCAGATCTCCTGGCCAGACGGTCAGATCTCCTGGCCAGACGGTCAGATCTTCTGGCCAGACGGTCAGATCTACTGGCCAGACGGTCAGATCTCCTGGCCAGACGGTCAGATCTCCTGGCCAGACGGTCAGATCTCCTGGCCAGACGGTCAGATCTCCTGGCCAGACGGTCAGATCTCCTGGCCAGACGGTCAGATCTCCTGGCCAGACGGTCAGATCTCCTGGCCAAACTGTCAGATCTCCTGGCCAGACGATCATATCTCCTGGCCAGACGGTCAGATCTCCTGGCCACTCTCCTTAACACTATTCACATCAGACCTGATGACCTGTTGCTGTCATTGCACTGTTAACAATGACTACTTTACTGGGAGTAAATTTTATTTCTAAAACATTGTCTGGTAAAATCAGTACGAGAAAATATTGCTGGAAGTAAAGTCGGCCGCTGTAATATTAATCACATCACGCATGGACTGCCAAAAAGTATATATCTGTTCTTCTTAGCTTAAACAGCAGCGGAAGGTTCTGGTTGTCCATCCACTTCTGGACCTTAATCTTGATCCACAACTTGCACACATTCATTTTATAGATCTGCCTGTGTGCTGACTTTTGGTCTTTGCATATCAAGCAGATGCACTCCCACTTTGGAGGAAACATACCCAATTAACTGTCTCCTACGACATGCTGTGAGACTGTTATGTGATCATCAGAACAGGGCCCCAAAGCCGACACAGGGATGTTGGTCTATATGTGATAGCTTCTTTTTCTTTTTATTTAAAAAAAAACTGTGCCGTCTTCAAAATTCAGGTTGGCTAATAAATCACTATTAAATATGGGAATATACAATAGTGATGCCCGGAACTCTTCCACGATGTGAATCTCATGCCAGTTTATGAAAGCCACGAGAATGGTGCCCACCACGGGAAGTGAACCACCTGGTAAACGACAAGGACTAAACTGTGCAACGAATTTACTAAACATTTGATTCAATAAACTTTTAATTTAACATTACTTTTCACGCCCTTAGAGGTACTGGATATAATGCACTGGCTCCAGTCTTATAGAATACCAACTGGCAGGCGATGGCTGACGTGGTCAATATGATTGTGGTAACATTTACTTTTTTGAAAATTCCTGATGCAAATTTTCGGCACGGCCAACTTAGGAGTCTAGACCAGACTTAAAAATGAGTTGCGAGTGGAATTTTTTGGGTAAGATTCTAGTCTGTAGGAGCAACATCTCGAGTATGAGAATAAAAAATCTACAAATTCTTGAAATCTAAATAATGCGGACACAAACAATACATTGCACAATTAATTGTCATGCATATTTCGCTGTATCTCGTCAGGTGCGTTACTACAGAGTTACATCAACATAAAATAAAGCACAAAACTGAATAAATCGAACTAAAATGCGAAGTTTCTTCCGATACATCGTGTATGTTTGGCCGCCGGAAGTTCACCATTGCAGGCAATTCTTGAAACCCTATGTAAGCGTACAGCCATATAGAACAGTTATACTGGGGTGCCACAAAATCTCTATTCAGTAACCCTGCAGTCCAGTGTAGGAGGGCCGGCGTAAGTAACGATATGTATGTATGTTGTACCCTACCAGGGCATCACACAAAGTGACAAACACCCAGTGACACAAAGTGCCACCATGCGAATAAGGATCCCCCGTGGAGAGGTCCTGGAAACCCCGTTCAGCCGTTTGACTACATTTATGACCCGGCTAAATTTAGGGTTCCCGGTAAAAGCCAGTGTGGGTCTTCAAATAACGAAAAATTGCATCCCCCAATGGGGATGGCATAGTACAACACTAAGTAATAACAAATTAAGTAATGATATAAACTAGAAAGGTAAAACATTTCACAATACTAAAATGACAAAGAATAGGATAAATCAATCATTAACTAAATTTAAGTCCGTTTTATTTATTATGTTTGATAAGTGCTCATCGATTCTAGTTAACTATTTTTGACTCCGCTCATGATAATAAAAACGCCGTATTCTGTTTGAGAAAAAAACGTGTCTGATAATAATCACTAATCTTAGAAACTGAAGATCAATGTCTTTTTCTGTTGTATTGCCTCCCTTGTAAATTGTCGTTCATTGTGTTTTCGCTACGTGCATACATTTACTGAGTGGCTCGTATTTGGGATATTTAGTATTCTGCTGCCAGGCAACGTGATTACTATTGACTTTTCGTTGCTGTATTCAATCTCCGTTAGCGAATTATTTGTGAATTATCTGTTACTCTGTTATTCTTCAGCTTTGTTCCATAATTTATTATATATTAAATTTTTGCCTTCTTTTTCTTTATCTCTCTGCTGTGTAAACAAAAAGACCATGTGATAAAATTTAAGTTACCATGGCAATCTTGTGACTGATCTTGATATTACGGTGGCGAGATGTACAATAATTTGACATTGTCGTTTATGCTGTAAACAGATGCTTCGTTATATGTTGTATGAACTCTGTAGCAACACGCTTTATGAGTTATGGCGAAATGTGTCAGGAAATAAATTGTGCAGTATATTATCTGTGTCTGTATTTTTTTCCTTGTTTAATTTATAAGAGGAAAACACTGTTTTGAGTACCTCTATGTATTCATTTAACTTTTTCTTTAACTCCTTAGACTTAACCATTACTGTTTCTCTTTTATTGAGTAAACAGAGTGATTCTTACAAATTTGTCCAGTATTGACAATTTTAAAAATGATGCTTCATTAGGAAGTTAGTAATCTACGACCATAGTTAAAAAAAAAAAAAAAAAGCTGCGTTATAATCCCAACACACTTAGTGTCAAAAAATACAAGAAGGCTTTACCAGCTTTACCAGCTCGGTTCTTCGTGCTCTACATCGTTCGGTACCCTAGGCTCTACCGACACTGAATTAACAGTCCGCAAAACTGCACTTTTTACAATTCTTTTCTATGGCATAAAATTTGCACATAACTTGTTATTAATAATTGTTAATTTTAGTCTTTCTGTTCTAAAATGTTAGTAATTATTTTGAATTGCTTTTTAATTCTGACAATGGCTCCTCTAAACTAGAAGTTTTTGGAATTTAAAATTAAAAAAAAAAAATCACCGGCTGGCATCGCATGCTTCCTAGACAATTCCTAGAAAATGCTTATTCAAATGCTACACTCAGGGGAAGGATGAGACGGATATACAATCAGACGGTTTCTGGTACCCTCGGAATTAGAACTCTTCGCTTGCTGCTGAAGATGGGGACTGAGCCCTTATGGGAGTGTGCCAATTGTTGTGATGTCGATTCTTAATTCAGCATTCAACATTCAATTAGAAACTGCTGATAATTGGCTGGTAATTTTTATTCAAGCGGCTCGATCGAAACCAAAGCCAAACTGGCCCGGAAACAGATAATCCCCGTCTCTATTGTAGATATATCCGGCACCATTGTCTTGACAGGCAAGCGTACTAACCTCTATTCCAGCGATTCCCAAAAGTTTTCGAGTCGAGACGCCATTTACAGAGGCAAAGTGACCTTCACGAGCAAATGCATCATGAATATGCTTGATAATGGGGTAACTAAAAACGCGGCAAAAAATAAAATACTGAAAATATATCTTTCTTTCCGTGGGAAGCAAAGGCGTGATTTTGTTTTCCGTTTTCAAAATGTGTACAGCTCACCACTGATCACAGGGAATCTTTGGCGATGGGGTGAGAAACTGTGCACTTTTCACCACTTACAATTTAGGTGACCGACATAACATCATGTCTTTTGCAATAAATACTCAATGCTGTTATTCCATTATTTGTTACGTTGATATTTTCTCTATATATTTTCTACAACCAAGCCGATTATTTTCTTTTTATGTTTTTCTTTCTATCATTATTGAATTAGTTTTTAATCTTCTAGGAGCAACTGGGTAAGTGGTTTACGATCTCAGCTTGGCTTCCCCTTCCCGTTCTGTTTTCCAGCCGTCTGTGCCTTGCCGCATCTTTAGCTTGCCAATATTTTCGTGCTTCCTTGACTGTTTTTATGCGGGAATTTCCAACGTGAATAATGACGTCAATGATTGAGTCTATGCAATACCCCGATGTCTAAGGAGAGCTACGCTGGAAACAGGATCAAGATCTCAAAGACGGGTGCACTGCATGTCTCTGGGAAGAGGACAGGGTGATGGACCCTGTGCCTGGGCCTATGCCTGGGCGCAGACTTTCTGACGAGTGTAAATGTAATAGATTTAAATTTGGGAAAATTAGGACAAAACTTGTGGCTTTCTTCGATATTTTTTAAACAAGTGTTCTTTTGTCAATGATAAGTCGATATGCTCCTAAAAAATTAGTTCGCACCTATGGCTTAAAATTTGTGAACGCGATTCGTAATTCCGAGGTGTCGTGTTCGATCCCAGCTGCTGACAATTTAATAGCAGATTGCTTGGTTTCGACAGTGATATCGAGAACAAAGACAGTGATATCGAGAACAAAGACAGTGATATCGAGAACAAAGGCAATGATATCGAGAACAAAGACAGTGATATCGAGAACAAAGGCAATGATATCGAGAACAAAGGCAATGATACCGAGAACAAAGACAGTGATACCGAGAACAAAGACAGTGATACCAGGAACCGACCATTTAGTCAGCAAAAGCAATCTACTGAATTTAAACACTGTCAAGTTTGTAATAATGGCAGAAATGTTAAGGCAAAAACATATTTGGGAGGGGGGGGGGGAACATGGAAGGAAATGAAGAACTTAACATAACTGGAAAAGACGGTGGTCTCGGCGTCTGTGACTTCGGCGTTGCGAATGTGCTTCTAATGCAGGGGTGCTGGGTTCGATCCCAGCTACGGACGATTTGTCTAGCGTTTGGATTTTGATAGTTGTACCGAGAGCTTACCGTCATTAGTGGCTGGGAGGCTGAAGCACCGTGCCTGAGGGGTGTACGCCACCCAGAACGGTCCTGTGCAGCAGCCTCCCTCGTCGCTGTGTTGACAGAGAAACGGAGGCAGACTAGAAAGAGCCGCATGGTCAATCCCACACTTACTGGGGCTTCCACCTGTTGTCAGCACTGCTCAAGAACATTCCTAGCCCATACTGGACTAATCAGCCACCTGTGTACTTATAATCATTGATCATTGCTACTTTGGATGAAAGGAGGTCTTCATCACTGGCGATGGACGAACAACGATGTATGTGACGAAAAAGATCATGATAACAAGCAGGACCCAGTACCATTGTCCAGGTTTGTGGACGTGGGTTAAAACCTGGACCTGGAGTAGCCAGACGTGAACACTTCACCAAGAGCACCTGCCGTCTGATTTATCAACATGAAACTGGCGTGATCAATTGTTTTATTCTTGTGGAGCCACTAGGGGGTAAATGAGAACACCTATGGATTGTCAGGAGTGCTGTGATGATAGTCCTAACTAATCATCATTCACTTGACCATTGAGTAAGAAGCTTGCTAGCCACTGAGCCACCTCGACTGCCGCCATCGGCTACGTAAAATGTTAATCCGGTTAAAGATAACAGATCACTCGATCAGGAGAAGAATAACGAGACTACCTCCAGGGCCTGGTATTGTCCAGATGAGTTTGGTGGACGATTCACAAAATGCAATTACGTTGTCTCCGTGGTACTTACATGGTAAGCCTCTAGAGATTGTTAGAATACGAGCTTCTCTTGATACCGTTGACTTCGCTACAATCAAGTCGTGAATTCGAAAAGTAATTTTCTTCGTGTTTCTTGTCGTTAACTTAATCTTCTGTATTATCGCATTTAATTGTCCGGTCTGACTTCTGGCCAAAAAAGAGGAAAGTCTTGGCAGAATGTTAAGCTTCAAAGTTATTTTTGCTTCTAACATCGCTTTGCTAATGCAGTTTCCACGTAAGGACGGTAGTCTACGGTTTCGCTGTCTCAGCTACTGAGGTAAGTGCTTGGTTGCAGCCCTGTGACATGAATTTTTCATATGGAATGTCCTTTATTTGCGTAGCTGTTGTGTCGTTTTGTTCAATATGGCCAGTGATCGGTTTACGTGTGAATTGGTGAAATACCTTATGTAAGAATTCTACGTGTGTGTAAAATAACCAACTTATCGTGCCTGACTACTGCCATCAACGACAAACTGCATTCCTGGTAGCGATTGTTGGCTTTGCCGCACTTGAGCAACTGAAATATCTACTTTGGATTGTTCCGGAACTAGTTGTTTATTCACAAGTTTTTCATATGTGATGTTCAAGCCTCAACTAACTATTGTCCGGTCTTTGACTTTTCATTCATCTCTCATTCGAAGAAGGATGATGTCCATCACTTCACTGGTAGAAGGTGGTGAATACACGGTTGATTTACAACCAGTGGTCATTTATTGTCGGTAAAGTTTCCGTCTGTCACATATCACTCCTGTCGCGTGCCTAATGTAAGGATTCCTCCTTCAGAACCAACAGCACTCAGAGATAATTATGTTGAGTCGTTTGGCTCGTATTGGTCTAAGGGATTCCCAGTGGCCAATATACGCTCAACTTATCTCTGGAGTAGGGCAACTCAAGTATTGGCACTACAAAATATATCAGTATATAAATACAATATTTCTAGGCACACTTGGCTGGACACCCCTACTACTTACTAAAGAAAGCCCCCAGGTTATGATAGTTCATTATCATAACCATGTTAACACATATAATGAAGATACATACACATACAACTGCTAAACACTTAAGAAGGTGACATAGAGAAACCTAAGTCAGCCATGAAAATGAATGCATGTATTTAGTATAATATCTGTACAAAAACAATTGAAGTGAATTCCAGCTATCAGTGAAAGAGTCTCAGCACTAATGTCTAGATCCCAAGGAAACTATACAGACAGCCGGTCCTGGAGGTGACTATATGCCATCATTGGAAACACATGAGCTGTGAGGAAAAAAACCAGCACATGAAGAAGCATCAGACTTAGCTTCTATCCTTTCTGTCTATGATGCCTCCACCAGCTCCGGATGATTCGACTGTCTTTGACTCTGGGAATTCTGCTCCACTGGATCAAATAGTCAGAGAGTACCTCACCATAAAGGACACAATACTGCACTGGTACTTAGTAAGTCTCCATCACCAAGTAATACACATTGTTTTTGAGCTACCCTAAGCTCTAGCACTGGTAGACTGTTTGAGGTACCATCTCCCACATGTTGGAGATGTCAGGAACCTTCACAGGTGTTAGCTGGTGGGTAACAGTTTGTTTCTGGTGGTTTGATGGTTGGTGGGTGTTGGTTGGACTGTGAAACTTCTGCCAGCTCCTCACAAAAGATACATCCCAAGCATATGTAAAAACTGAGACATTCCAGATTGCCTTGAAAAATGAAATAATACAGGCATAGATTGACACGTCTGGACGTTAGGAAGCTGGCAAAGAGAATCGCGTCACTTAGACACTTCAGGCGTTGGTGCAAAAAGAAGTCCCTAGTATACATGAGCAAGGAGTAAATCGGTTTCCACGAAACCTCAAATAACTCCCTTTATATATATCCAAGATATATACATTTAAAAGTGGAGTTTAGTTAAAGTAACCAGAAAAGGTAGACATAATAATGTTGTCCAATAAAGGCCTAGATATATAAGGGACTATATATTTCTGGGCGAGTCCAAGTTTGAATTTTGTGCAGATTACAGGTAAGACAGGTTATCAGCCTTACAGACCGATGCGTAATGGCTATCATTTCACGACACCGTCTTTGTTTGATGTAGACATGGGCATAGTAGCTATCACATTTGCTTGAAGGTGTAATTATCATATTTTCGAATCCAGTCCAGGTGAGTTGGAAAGAAAAAAGAACTGAACTACATTCTTCATCTCTTATACTACTGCTTATGCCGTAAAGTGTTGCAGGGAGGAGTTAGATGTAGTTTCTTGTCCTTTGCTAGCTGCGAAGCTTGTTTTAATGTCATGATTGATGTCTGTAGTGTCTCTTATACTCCCTCCATCCATGTCTTTCTTGTTGGACCTCTAGCCTTTTAGTCTGCAGTTCTCCAGCAGTACTCTCTAGCTGCGGCTGATATTGTTCTATTCTGAAACGATAACTAAAATCTTGGATTCTTCGATTTTAAACCAACTTATTAATCGGCACTTTCCCTACTACTGTTTTTATCCAGCCCGCCTATATCAGAAAAGTACTAGGAAAACCAGTAACACGTGCCAACATGTGTCAAAGAGAACAGATCGGCCACTGGTGATGTCGAGTTTCTGGGTTTCTTAAAAGCCAATATATTTCAGTAGCACATTGGCATAACACATATACACAAACAAGGTTCGCAGCCTGGTTTACATTCTAAAGTCCACAATGCCTCTTCACGGACGTCAAGTTCCAGTGCTGAGTTTGCACGTTCCTCCATATTCTGAGTTTGAAAGGGGAAAGAAGAGCTCATAAATACGGTGTTTCATGGGGATGGTTCTTTTATACTAGGTTGAGCGAGACGTTTCTAAACCAACCTCTCTTCCATGGAGACAAATCCTTAACCTAAACTGAGACAACCTGAACGTCAATATAATGAGCTTAGAAATTGAAATTCAGTCTTCTTAGATCATTTGCAAGCAACTAACAACCATTCTTGCTAATAGATCAACACAATAACATCAGTTCTACACAGAAGGATGTTAAGGATAGAAAATGTAATAATTTATCTCTTGAGCTTTTCATTTAATCAATTATTTAAAGTTTTCCTTTCCTTTATATCCAAAGAAAAGTTAAATAAATGTGAGTACGTGTTTAAATAAATGTGAATACATGTTTGAATAAATGTACATCACTCTTGAAATGACTATCAGTCATCAGATAATAAAACTACCAGTCTCTAACGACAAACCACGATGAACGGGCCCTGTTTGTGAAATCAATAACTACTGTTAGCTTGCAGGGGACACACCATCTGGAAGCTGCGACTCTATTACTTGGTAAACATCTCTCATCAGTCACATCTCATTGGCGATATCTTCAAGTAGTGGTGTGCTCTGTATGGAAATGTCATTTAAGGATGACTGTCTAAATCTGAAATATTTGCTTTTCGTAATTTGGGATTTCCTAACTTGTGTATATCTGCTTCCCGTATTGGTTCCAGTGGATACTATTCTGTGAGAGAAAGGGGGAGGGGAAGAGAACAGACTCACTGCCAGCCTAACAAGAATGTCGTAAGAGTCGAGTAATTAAGGATTTCCTTCGAAGTCGGAGTGCATCTGCCTGACAGACAAGGAGCCAACAATCTCTATACAAAATAGCCACTCGTCGTATGACCTTTCACTTCTTATAATTCTAACTTTAGCAAGACGCTCTGCAGAGAAACACCTACCTATATGGGGTGACCCCACTAAAGTTGATCAGCTCGATTTTAACTTTAAAGATAAAAAAGATGATCTACTGGTAGTTTTAAATGAGCGTGTGCTGGCAAAACATCTAAAGATGTGGTACTACAGTGGCGCATCGTTGTGCGTACTTAACCCGTTCATGATCCATGGGCATTTACCAAACGGTATGCATACTAAAAGAATTTTCACATAAGAAATAAGGAGAGACTGATTAATTCGTTCCTATGGAGAGAACAAAAAAACTCCAATGTTACTGGCATAATATACACTGATAGGGGTTATACCAGTGGTTCTCAAACTTTTCAATGCCGCGACCCTTTAATACAGTTTCCTCGTGCTGCGGCGAGCCCTAGACAGTTATGTTACTTTATAACTTCACTGAATATGTGTGAAAGGGTCGTTCGACCCACACACAAAAAGGTCGCGACCAGCAGATTTACAACCGCTGGGTTGTATCAAATAATTTATATATAAGTGCTGCCAAAAGTAAAATACCTAAATGTAAAAGCAAACAGATGAAAAAATCAAAATTTAAACTCATTTTACCTTCCAGAGAAGAGTCATGTGCCTACTAGGATGGTACAGAGTGGAAATGAGGAGCAGAAGAAGGAGATGTACGTATTTGGAAGGAGGGTCCTCTTTTATTAAAATTTCAGGAATTGTCTTGTCTTTTTTTTTTTTTTTTTTGTTTTTTTTTTTTTTTTGTTCATTATTTGAACGTGGTTGAGGTTCAACAGGATTTGACTTTTACTAAAAAATATATACTTTACTTTTGCTGTTTCTTCAGGATGTTTCGAAAATGTGACACTGACTGGATGGCTTGTTGTAAGCTTTGTCTTTGCAAATTCAGTGGCGACTATCCACGAATTTCTCTCAAGAGAAGCAAACAAGGATAGGGTGAAGTGTCGTGACTAATTCTGACTCATGCAAGATGAAGCACGCGAGTAGTATTCCAAAAAAGGTCTTACACCAAGCAAATGTGTTCGCGTCTAAATAGGACATATGCCAAGTTTAACATGTACCGAAGCAAACGTATACCGAGATACCATTGAAGTTATATAAATGTTTACAATGAGATATATGGTTAGCTGAATAACAGGCTAGAAACGAAGAAGAAAGGAGTTAAACACCAGCATATATATATATATATATATATATATATATATATATATATATATATATATATATATATATATATATATTAGTTCACCACTTCGGTCATCTACTCCCCGCCTTCTACTCACCATCTTATGTCATTTAACCATATATTTAGGCCAAGATTTTGATCCTCTGGATTTGTCTGAGTAAAGATTGGACCTCACATAATTCAGGACAAGTCCATATTTGCGTTGTCTTCCTCTACAATAACCGGAGAATAGTCTCCAAACTGATGGTATCAACAGTGGTATAGATACCTACTGGTCTTACCCCCTCCCAACATCTCATCCCCATCCCACCCTACATCTCACCCCCACCCTACATCTCACCCCCACCCCACATCTCACCCGCACCCCACATCTCACCCCCACCCCACATCTCATTCCCCCTCATTCCCCTTTAATCCTGGGTACGGTTTAGATTTTTTTCACCTGAACTTGGACTTCTAGTAATTCCCCTGGTCTCAGAGTAATGAGATCAAACGCACGTAAAAAATCCCTTGGCAGTTGGAAATCGACAAGAGTAGCCTGCCGGTGCTTCCCGGGCAAAATTTTAAGTTAAAATTCTACCTAAAGTATCTCAGGATCCCTGCCGGCGCTACAGAGCCTGTGCACTGTGCTGAGCTTCTTCAGACTCAGACGAGTTAGAAGAATAACAGAGCACTCATGGATTACTTACCCATGTGCCATGATGGTTATCCGTTTTTTAAAACTTCATTCTCTGTACGTGTTATCAGTATCTTTCATTTAACTTATTACCTTGTCCCATAGACAATAGATCACCTCTGCTTAGCGCAGTTTGCAGTATGTTTAACATAAGAATATAGAATATTTGGGTACGATTCCTAATGCATTATTGTATTGTAAATGTATGAAGGTTACTGTGTACGCATGTAAGTGATCTGTGTATGTGTTTTACGTTACTTGACTTCAAGTCTGCTATTTTTAACCTCCCGATTATGTGAAGACCCGATGGTAAACATTCGCCAGCTAAAATGCTGCAACTGCATATTTTGATGAATACTGGCTAATTTCGTGTTGCTTTTTATTATTATATATATATATATATATATATATATATATATATATATATATATATATATATATATATATATATGTATATATATATATATATATATATATATATATATATATATATATATATATATATATATATATATATATATATATATATAT
>CAJHNH020007891.1:37316-39816 GCA_905116865.2 Candidula unifasciata | reverse complement strand
TACATATATGCCTGTCTATCGATGTGTTTACTCTGTTTGTCAGCCTTTCTACCAGCCTGGATGTGCTCATTTGTCAATGCAGGACAACTTGCTAATTGTACATACGGAGTACTCTTTTCCGTATATTAAGCTATATACGTTGTTTTTTTTTTTTAACTCTGAATGTGCTCAATGCCATTAGGTTATTCCTATTCTGTCTAAAACTGACTGTTTGCAATGTCATACTCGTGAACAGCAAAAAACCGGACGCTCACTCTGAACCTACTATCCATTGTCATGCGTTGTTTCTAGAAGATTGTATGACCCAAGTACCATATGCTTACCAGGCCATGGTGGCATGTATATACAGAGTACGTTGTGAATCACAATCCGTGGAAAACAAAGCCTCGTCTCCATCTGTATGTTAGTGCTGCACTGTTATTTTGAATATGCCTGTTTCGCTGATGTATCATACGATAGCTTTTTGAATTGCTATTAACAAGAAAAATAGTTCACAGTTCATAAATAGAAATGTAAACATTGTCTTGTACTCTGCTGAACGCCCATTAGCCCACCTACTGTCGCAGTATCTAAATTATATCATGATATATTTTTGGTTAAAGCAAACATCAAACGGCTTCTGTGAGTGAGTGGGTCAAAGCACACACACACACAGGCGCGTCATTGGGTGAGCGGTGTGACGTAGAGCAGGCCAGATACGATTTAAATATCCCAGTATGTTTCGTTTCCGGAACAATGCTTCAAAGGAAATAGTTGTCAGTCAATTACAACAGAATAAATCTTTTACTTAACAGGCACCAGGGCGGACTAAAGCGTTTTAAACATTGTTTATACTTCATTTAGAAATTTGGCAGTACAAGATTTATTTAAAACAGTAAACACACATTAAGATTCTGCACAAAGGCTTTTTTTTTTAGGTAAATCCCCCCCCCAACCCCCTTTTTCCCCCTAGAAATGAGATTCTAAAATGTTAGCGGACGGCTGTGAAGGGGGTATGGCAGGTTGCCAAAACACGAATAATTCTTATCTGCTCGGGATTGCAGGTTAAATTGTCCTGTGTAGCCCCTTTAAAGTGCCACAATTATAACTTCCTGTGAGTTAAGGCGGTTATCTGGGATTTCCCTGTTAGTCTTCCATCTAGCCAAATAGCAAAGAAGTAACTCCCATATTGGACGGAGTTGAAAAAGAAGAAGGGTTGCTGCTCAACATATAATACATTCACAGGATGTACGATTATTTCACTTAGTATCTAAGGATGGGGGGGGGGGGGGGGGTTGTCATCCAAGGTGCAAATCTTAAAGTGTCTGTCTGTCTGTCTGTCTGTCTGTCTGTCTGTCTGTCTGTCTGTCTGTCTGTCTGTCTGTCTGTCTGTCTGTCTGTCTGTCTGTCTGTCTGTCTGTCTGTCTGTCTGTCTGTCTGTCTGTCTGTCTGTCTGTCTGTCTGTCTGTCTGTCTGTCTTTCTTTCTTTCTTTCTTTTTTCTACTTCTTCTTCTTCTTCTTCTTCTTCTTCTTCTTCTTCTTCTTCTTCTTCTTCTTCTTCTTCTTCTTCTTCTTCTTCTTCCCTTTCTTCTTCTTATTCTTTTTCTTTTTGTCCCTTATATTTTAGTACTACTACTAAAACTACCACCACTACACTACTACCACCACTACAACTACCACTAAGTTTTAGAACATCGGTTCTTAACCTGTAGGTCGAGCGACCATTTAAAATGGGTCGCGTAAGACTATCGAAAAAATACACATATTCTGAAGTTATGAAGTGACAACAAAAAAAAACTGTATGGCTTGGGGTAATCAAAACATGAGGAACTGTATTAAAGTGTCGCCGCATTATAAAGGGTAAGAGAGCCTGCTTTAGAAGTAGAAAAATATAGACAGCAAATCGACTTTGAAGCTAGCTTCTACTATTCATCATAAAAAGTATGCTGCAGTTAGAAGTGATCATCGGAGATTCTCCCAGACTGTCTTTGTTGTACTTGTTCCGTTCGTGGGGGCTGAAGATAGCTCTGAGGTTTCGGGTTACATGCCAGAATGTTCCTCAACTTTGTGTACACCCTCGACCGAGCAAAACAGGGACAATTGTGCACCTGATAGCAAGCCAAACACAGAAAGGAAACAATAGAAATGTGGTAGCAATTTATCTTTAACAAAATTGTAATTTTTAGATACTACCACATCAATCGTTGCTTAGAGGTTTGAAATCTTATAAACGTGGCTTTATGAAAGAGAAGATTTGCAATGATATCAACTCGATTTCTGTGTGTGGTTTGTATCACTGACATAGCTGAGAAAGACGTTCACACAAACAGAAAATCGAACAAGAAAAAAGAAACGAAAAACAGTTTAATAACTCTATATAACTCAGAAATCGATATTATTTTTCGAGTTATGACCAAACCTCAGACAATGATTGCCAGTTATGCGTATACGCTAGAGTGACACCGTAAAAAATGTTTTTCATCTTTTTTTTTACTGTTTTTTTTTTTGGGGGGGGGGGGGG
>CAJHNH020007891.1:17500-29743 GCA_905116865.2 Candidula unifasciata | reverse complement strand
TACCTTCAGGATGTGATTATTAATCCAAAATTTTAAATAACGAGCATCCTCATTTTCAGGGAAGTGTTGATTATATTTTTCTTTCTAATGCCGATTTATTATTCTGAACATCACTTTCTGGTCGAAATTCACAGAAATACAAATTCGCTTAAGAGTGATATTATTTTATATCTTCCTCTTGTACGCATTTCCAAGAAAGTTAACTTCTTTTTGAACGCATCTACTTTATTTCTGAGTGTAACAATACATGTACAAGTCACCTGAAAAGGACTGTTCAGCCAATTAAGAAGGCTGAATATGTCCATCATATAGGCCAACTTTACACAGTATCAGAAAATAATAGGTGCAGGCTAAATGAATTGAGAATTTTACAGTGTGTGGTTAGGTGAAGCGGAAACAGTACTCACTATTCGGTGGCCGCCTACAATTCCAACACAAAAGTTATTTAAAATTTCAAATGTTTTTAGTCATTAGGATGTAATTTTTCGTTATTTGAAGCTCTACTCTGGCTCATGCCAGGGGCCGCAATATAGCCCAGCCATAAATATGGCCTAATGGCTGAACGCAATTTCTGCGACCTCTCCACGGGTGATCCTCATTCACATGGTGGCACATTGTGTCATCGAGGCCAACACCACTGAGATAATACACGGGAACACTGTTAAAGCTATAAACCTGTAGCTGATAATAGTCTAGAATGTTACAGTGGTTACGATAATGAGTCTTCAATAAAATAATCCAAGTGTTTTCTTTTCAACGAAGTATTGCTGAAATAGTTTTCAACGTTTTCCCTCTGACCTTAGTTCTATATATTAAAGAACTTCAGTTCGTCTATTTCGAGATGCTGCAATTCCAGTTGTATTAATACTAGCGTGCATTCTAATTGTCAATAATTAATATCGGGTTCCTTTCCAAAATCCCCCCCCCCCCCCCCCCCCCCCCCCCCCCCCCCAAAAAAAAAACTGCTATCTTTGTCCGTCGCCTCTTATTTCATTCTCAGTTTTGTAGACCTTCTCTGTTGGTTGATGTTCGCATAAAATAAGAGAGATTCGTCAGTATATTTAAATTCTCGGCGATTTTATTCGAGGCCACAATTTCTTGCACACATTCTGCACTATATCACGATGATGACAATGTATACTTTGTAAACTTTGGAAACTGGAGTGGGCGATTATGTCTATCAACATTCAACTATTTCCCACCGTATTCCCTTTGCCCAAAATTAGGGTGTTTGACTTTATTTGTTACGTACAGGTATAATACATTATATAACTGTTCTTGTTTTAAAAGCACATATTGATTCCTCTGTGTATTTAGTATCTGTGTCTCTGTTTACTTATCACAGGGCCATGATATTGAATGTAAATGTGCAATTTTTTTTTCTTTCTTGTATTTCCTGCTTCTTCTCCTTCTTCTTCTTTCTTTTTTTTTTCTTGCTCTCTTTCTTTCTTCCGTTCCTCCTCTTCTTCTTCTTCTTTTTCTTCTTCTTCTTTTTCTTCTTCTTCTTCTTCTTCTTCTTCTTCTTCTTCTTCTTCTTCTTCTTCTTCTTCTTCTTCTTCTTCTTTCTTTCTTTCTTTCTTTTTATGTGTTTCTTGCTTGCGTTCTTTCTTCTTCTTCTAATTCTGTTCTTTAATTTCTTCTTCTCTTTTTTCTTCATCATCTTGTCTCTCTGTTTATTCCCTCCCTCTCTCCTCCATCCTCTCTCTCTCTCTCTCTCTCTCTCTCTCTCTCTCTCTCTCTCTCTCTCTCTCTCTCTCTCTCTCTCTCTCTCTCTCTCTCAAATGAATCGCACTAACTAGGAAAACAAAATCATTACCACAAGAAACACAATCAATTGTATGCAATAATGTGTGTGCAGTTCTAGTGCCAGGAATGGGATAATGGCAAAACATAATGAAATCCTAACCAGATTTGAGGCAGTGAATTATTGTTTTGTAGAAGAATATTAAACATATTTTTAATATTACAGAAAACATGTTAAACTAGCCACACGTGTAGGTGTCAACAGAGATCCCGCCAAAATCATAAGGACACGATAACTGGACACACGGGTTACGTCAGGAAAAGAAGTGAAAAGAGATATTCTGTCCCGGTGTTAGACAGTAACAGGTTTATCAAATGCTGATGTTGTTTCAGAAATACAACGAAAAGCAGGCTCGTTTCTGATTAGCACAGTAGCAGGTCTACCAAGAAACATCCAAACAAACAATTACAAACGTAGCAACTATAAGTGTAGCTATGCTAAATCCCAAGCAGGAAAGCCAGGAAAAAACATCGCTCTGCAATAAATTGGCACGCTTATATTTGTTTCCCGAGAATACTGTAGCGTTATTTTTGTCAGTCAGCCAGACTCCATGTCTCAGTCTCTCCCCATGTTATGAAACAGACTCTCTCATCAACAATGCACATATATATTTCTACATTCAGCTTTCTTCTCTTCGTAATATACCCATTTCCTTACTGGTTCTAGTCGCTCATACAATATACAAACAGGACAATATTTCCCCATTCATGCAACACAGTGGTTTCAAACCAGGGGCGCGCCCTTTAGGGGCGCAATGAAACTGCAGTTGGAGTGGGTGAGGGTGCCATCGAGCAATTTTGAAACTGCATTTTTACATGTAATAATCTGTTGTACTAACATGTTGTTGTTGTTGTTTCTTAGTTCACTTATTCATTACTTATATGTTTAAAGAAATATTTATGACACACAAAATATTGACGCATTTTGTTTCATTAAAAATCAAATTATTAGGATAATGCAATTCTTTTTAATAATACTGGGAGGTTTCTTGTTCTGGTGAATTTGATTATATCCAAATGGTGATTATATCATAAGTTACCACTTTCAGTGCCAGCAGCTACGTCAATTGTCTTTAACTCTTACCTTATTGAAATATCCCACTGTTTTAGCTGTCAGTATTTGAGTTCTCGAGAAACGGCTGGCCGAAAGGTTGGATTTCTAGGCTCTCGTGTCAGAGACCCGGGTTCTATCCTCGGTATGGTAGTGGATGTGTTTTTAGTTGAAGACCAACCTAACATGGACGGGCAGCAGTAGCTTGGTGACTTTACCTTTTTAGCCCCCCCCCCCCCCCCCCGCCCCATCCCACCCTACTCCACCCCACTCCACCTCAACCTATTCTACACCGCCGTAAAAAAAAAAGTGGGTCAGTAAGGTCAGTATTTGGGACTCAATGAAAAAGAAGTTTAGCTAACAATATTTAAAAAGGAACTAAGCTTGCAGTTAGCATAGAATGAAAGGATGATAATATGAAATATACTACTTTTTCCCTTTCTGTCACTGCCATTGCATCACTGATATACTGTGGTAGAAACGAGCGAAAGAAGTACATTTCATCTGGAATAAATTAATATAAGGAGAACCGCCTGATGGGGAAAGAGTTAAATAATGTGTACTGTGTTATGGGTTGTATTTGTGTCTTAAGTGTACCGAACCGATACGAACACACTTCGTAAATCCGACACCCCGGGGTCGATCCTATCTGCGGGATTTGTGGCAGCAGAAAGGCCGTGCGTTGGTTTCGACAGTAGTACCCCACCGTGCAGGGAGCATTGGTAAGCAAATGAATGCAAAATTATCCTATGAAATCACAGACAGTCAAATGATGTTGCGAGTGGTTCTGCGACATCCTGAAAGGAATATGCTGTTTATGATGTACTGGATTGTTATCGTGGTATGGGGTGTCACAGGTCAACCCAGCCTGAACTGGGTACCAGGATATATGTTCTAGGGAAGTAAAGACGGACGGCGTAATGCTGACCACATCACCCACCTAGTGCGATTGGTCTGTAAATGTATGGGTGCTTTTCATATATGCCCAATGAGCCTAAAGGCGTGAAAAGGGATCTTTACTTGACTATTTACTTTTTTTTTTAATGATGTACTCTAAAGCAAAAGTTGATGAGAAAGGCTCCAGGCTCTAAACTGGATTCCATACATTTTACTCACAAGATTGCAATGTAATGAATCCCTGTGTGATGAACAATGGCACAACAAGATGTAATAGATGACGAAGCAAAGTGATTAGGCTTTATTCTACATATTATGAAACAGAACCCGCCAATTCAACACAATCGTGACATTCATGAAACAGGAAACGCCAACATAACACAATCATGACATTAATGACACAGAAACCGACAACACATCACAATCATGACATTCATGACACAGAAAGCAACAACACAAAACAATCATTACATTCATGACACAGAAACCGACAACACAACATAATCATTACATTCATGACATAGAAACCGACAACACAACACAATCATGACATTCATGACACAGAAACCAACAACACAACACAATCATTACATTCATGACATAGAAACCGACAACACAACACAATCATGACATTCATGACACAGAAACCAACAACACAACACAATCATTACATTCATGACACAGAAACCGACAACACAACACAATCGTGACATTCATAAAAACAGAAACCGACAATACAACACAATCATTACATTCATGACACAGAAACCGACAACACAACACAATCGTGACATTCATAAAAACAGAAACCGACAATACAACACAATCATAACATTTATAAAATAGAAGCCGACAACACAACACAATCATGACATTTATAAAACACAAACACAATACAACATAGTCGCAACATTGATGACTCACCTCCAAGCAGAGACAGACTGTAAATGAGCACAGTTGCAGACGATTTGAATTTCCAGAACATATCCATTGTCAGAATTTTACAACATTGTTGACCAAAATAGTAAAACTCCACGTTCTTGTTATTATCACCAGAGGTTTGCTCCTTAGCGACTTACGTGTTAACGAAGCACACAGAAATATCAATTGTTGCTGAACTCCTAATACTAGTTACTTAACAAAAGTTCATTTAAGTCCCGAAAATATTTCCCATTGTTACAGCTTTGTAACTTTCCTTAAGCAAGAATTACCGCATACACACCGCATTAACCTCAACAATAGGTTCAAACAGAATTCTAATCAAGTAGTGATATCTGTAATGTTGGAAACGAGTTACTTTTGGCTTCTTTTCTAAAATGATTCAATAATATATAGATTATGGTTGATCGGTATACCAGATAGCACACATAAAATAATTATCAACATGGGCATTCAGACATTGTTTTTATGTGTGTGTGGTTTTTTTTTTTTTTTTAAATCTAAAGCTGAACAGCTATACTGCTTGCTCACAGAAGCAAACCTATTTGTTCATTGTGCGATATTTCTGCCAGTTTGTCTTTCCTAATTATAATCCAGGCCAAGTGTTGTTACTCGTGACACAATAAAACCCTCAGTCTACTGCACTTTCAATTAATTCTGGCAAAGACGATCTGCAATGCTATGATGTCAGACTGTTGTTCATCATCTTCTCTCATGATCTGGGTCCCTGCGTGGTCTTAAGGCTTGGTGTCCGCCTAGAGTGCTAGAGGTTCCGAGTTCCATCCCTGGTAAGGGCTGGGATTTTTTGCCCGAGGACTTAAAATTATAATAATCCCCCTCGTCTCTGGTAGTGAGATTGGACGCCCTTGTGCATTGTTGCTCACGTATAAAACAAATCCCTTGGCAGTTGAAAATCGAAAAAAGTAGCCTATCGGTGCTGCCCGGGAAACATTCGGAGTTAAAATTATACCTGTTGTGTGGTTTCTCTATGCAAATTTTCGTCTATTAGTTTGCCATTGCTAGCTGAACGGTCCGCCCCCTGATACCACTGTCGAAATCAATGCAAGGCGCATGACCCGCAGCTGGGATCGAACCCGGCACCCCGGCATTACGAAGCGTTCGCATCGACTAAGCCACAGAGCCGACTTATAAAACTCTATCCAAAGTTATTTCAGGAGCTTGTGCACTTTGCTGAACTTTTTCGGATTCAGACTTGAGTTAGAAGTAGAACGGAGCACTTATGGGTTACTACTCGTGGTCAAGTCATTTTCCTCCAGCTAGGTAGTTGATTTTTTTTTTTTTTCATGGAAACGTCCTCCAGTTTACCAGTGCGGTTTTTACACAGATTCATGGAGATCGCTGTTGGAGCTAGGGAGTTTGTACTGTGTGCAGTGTTTCCGATGGCCGGTTAGCAGCTCTGCGCAGTGAGACAGAGACACAAGAATAACCCGGTGGGATACAATCGATCCTTTTGAATTTAACATTTAACTTTCATTTTCTGGCATCCGTTTGACAAATAGGACACATTTGTGTACAAGACTGTTTTTTCCTTGCCTCTCAGGTAGATGCACTCCGACTTCGAAGGAACCTCCCAGTTAGTCGAACCTTACGACGTGTTTTCCGTAGGCAGTGGGTACCCATTTTCTCTATAACAGGGTCCCGGAACCCACACGAGGGAATTTGCATGCTTTATCTGATGTTTCGTGCTCCCGAAATGTATCATCCCCCCCCCCCCCACTCCCCGGGGCATTTGAAGCTTTCGGAGGGTCGCCGTGGTGTATCGGCTGGACGCTCACCTGCGGCATTGAAGGTACTTAGTTGACGTAGCCTGACATTTTTATTTTAACATGACCTTGGCTTTCAGGTCAACCCAGCCTTAAACTGGTACCAGGTAAAGTCCTGGAAAGTAAAGGTGGCTGGCGTGATGTTGAACACATTACCCACCACACCTGGTCATGTTGGCGTAAAGGGTAATGAGTGAGCGGACCAACTGGCAAGCACTGCACGAACGCATATGGGAAGAATCATGCATGAAACACTAACAGGGTAAACCAGGAATGTGTGGCTTTCAAAGACGCTGGAGAAACCAGATTTCTGTGTATGTTGTGACCACCTGTGAAAAGGACTGCAGCATATTACCTTAAGGGTGTGATTCACAGAAGTGCTCATCACACATGACACGTTGTGTAGGTTTGAAAGAGTTTAAGTTACGTGTTAATTTTAAATGCAAATTGTCACTTTAAGCATTCACGGTTCCTTTTGATTTGGAAAATAATCTCACCTTTCTGTGCACAATGCTGCAGACTCTATACGGTTTGAACACAAATGCGACTTGGGATAAAGAAAAGCAAACCACTGTACTGTAGAACTAAACGTAACAGCTGGAGATATTCGAGTGTATCCAGTTTGATAACCTCCGACTATAAAGTTGAAACACGCACACCACTGCTGCACCCAAAACTATTCCCCTTCGGTTCCACCAGATCTGGTCGACGACACAAGTGGTCCCGCGCCGCCTCGCAGCGTCAAGACTACCCACGTGCAGATTTCGAGTACTGGCGCGGCCCGCCACGATTGAGCCTATGGTTGGAAGACCAGATAAAGCGCTCAGGTGCAACCGGGGTCCATGGCTGCAGTCAGAAAGCGACGTTGACACAGAGTTAATTACAGCTGTCTCTACAGTTGTGTCTTTTCAATCTGCAGTCGCCAATGGTTTTTTTTTTTTTTCATAGGACGAAGAATCAGGTATTTTTTTAGTTTAACGCATCAGTATCTGTAAAAATAAAGATCATTGGTTCTGTCTGTCTGTCGGTTTCCGTCTACATCTCTTTATCTAACTATCACTGTTCATTTCTTCTGTCCGCCTGCCTGCCCGCCCATCTGTCTGTTTGTATGTTTGTGTCTGTCTGTCTATCTCCCTACCTCTATATTTCTTTATCTAACTGTCTATGCATAGAAAGGAGAATTGCAATTGCTATGTGGAAGATGAGTGTTTGACAAGACGGATTGTAAGACGTGTCTGCGTGCAAAAACTATAAGACTTTAAAGAAAAAAAAAATTCGTTTATTTATTCTATCTATCTCCCGGTCTGTCTGTCTGTCTGTCTGTGTATCTGCCTGCATGTCTACTTATCTAACGACTACATATACCGATCTTTTTGACTTTCTGTCAGCCTTTATAAGATATAACTGATCAAAGCAGTTTCATAATTTCAAAATACGTGCTCTGTTCAATTGTAAGCGATTTCTGTCTGTCTCTTGATCTGTCTGTCTCTCCATCCATTTATCCATCCATGTATCCATCTATTTATCTATCCATCCATGAATCCATCCATCATTCATCTATGCATCCATCCATCTATACACCGTCCCACCAGTCCACACATAATCCATCCATCGAACCGTCCAAATCCCCCTATCAATCCATCTGCCTATCCACACGTCTAGTCATTAGCCAGTTTATTTAAAGATACATTAATTTACACATACAAACTCGCAGGTAATCAGACACGCTCTTTTTTTTTTTAATTTGACCCAGAAACAATGTAACCCTTTGGCTCGGTACCAGGGATATCGCAACCCTTCGGTCTTGATTCTATAATAGATACCGCAAATCTCGGAAATATACAGCTTTTCTGCCTATCCCTGAGCGTGAACTCGGACCACAAGGAGTTTGTCACCCAGTCGCCGCTCAGCTGGTTTAACAAGCTTAGCTGGCGCTGCGATAGAATCCACTCGACTAATATTCGCAGTAAACTGCTGACCTATTTTGTTCCGGGGCGTAAACGTGAGAAAAAACACCACTCTGACAGGGACAGGTGAAAAAAAAGGGGGAGGGGGGAGGGGCGCTCAGGGAAAGTAAAACTTGATATATATGTGAGTGTGTGTGTGTGTGTGGGTGTGTGTGTGTGTGCGAGCTCTCGCGCGCATATGTATGTGTTGAAAGGCAAGTCAATTTTTAGTAAAATTTAAAAAAAATTATACAAATTCTTACAAAAAAGACCTATATTCATGGGTACTGGAGTAGGGGATCCACTGTGCTTATAAAATGAGGTGGGGTGAGCCTCACAGGAAGTGCTTCTCGGTTGCGGCGCCACGGGCAAACTACAAATGACGTCACTGCAAACAACAGTGACTATAAAAGAACAATAGCTTATGGCAATTAACAGTAATGTGAATAGTAATGTATTAATCTCTAGGGATGAGCACACTTATTGGTTAGAATAATAAATGTATGACTATGTTTAACCCAGATAAATAGGATGCATGAATATTATGCTGTTTCCTTTATGGCTTTTTTTTTTCAGACAGATGTTACTTATTTTTATGACAAGTGAAACTAATGAGATATTTGAGAAAGATAGTATGTAGTCGTACTTCCCGTCCTTTTTAGGATGATTTTTTTTTTTTTTTTTTTTTGGTTTTTTTTTTTTTGAAGCCCTACTCTGGCTCATACCAGGGGCCGCAATATAGACCGGCCATAAATTTTGGCCTGAAGGCTGAATTCGGTTTCTGGGACCTATCCACAGTGATCCTCATCCACATGGGTGTTTATGGCTTGTGTGATGTCCTGGTGGGGTGGAAAGTCAGTCAGTCAGAAAGATAGTTGTTGCGTGTAAAAAAAAAAATGGAAAGACGAGTTTACTCCAGTATTTAAAAAACAAAATGTGGTAGATGTTTGTTGCTTGTTTTAGTATCCAGAAGCCATGAGTTGTTAACCCTTAGGCTCGGTATTATGGATATCGCAACCTTTCGGCATTGATTCTATTGTGAATACCGTAAATCTGGAAGAAAATGTGGCTTTCCTGCCTACCCCTGGGATTGAACCCGGACCACAAGGAGTTCGTCACCCGGACTCCGCGCAATCCGATTTAGCCAACTACGCTAGAGAGCCGGGCAAATGTGGTAGATAAACAGAAGTTCCCAGCTAGACACAGTGTCAGATCTCTCCTATTTGCTGAGACCTATCATAGATATTTAAAGTCATTTTAAACAAAATAAAACAAACCGAATAAATCAATATTTCAACTATAAAAACAGTTTAGATTGTTTTCTTTCCTAACGATATCCCTGATCCATTAAACTTCCCCCATTGCCCCGTTAGGTTCCTGGGTCGATCAGTTGTTGACCACTGGATGAACCCATTGTAGTCACTAAATTATGTTGAACGGGTATTAACTGTGTGGATCCGGGAATAAATAGTAAATTAAGAACACGACGTGTCATAACTGGGAGCTGAAGAACAGAGATGGGTTTTGGTTTATACAACAGATCAACGTCATGGAACATGACTAGTAATTCATAAGTGCTCCGTTCTACTTCTAACTCAAGCCTAAGTTTGAAAATTCTCAACTCAGTGCACAAGCTCCGTAGCACCGGCGATGATTCTGAACTACTTCGGGTAGATATTTAACTTCAAATTGTGCAATGGCAGCGCCGTTATGCTACTCTTTTTAATTATCAGTTGCGAAGCGATTTTTTTAAACGTGCCCAACAATACACACGGGTGTCCGATTTTATTACCCAGAGACCAGGGGAAACTACTGTATAGTGAAAAAAAACCAGCCTTCACCGAGGCCTGAACCCGGGACCTCCAGCACTCAAGGCGGACACCATGCCTCGAGACCACCTAGCCCCTACCTCCCCCACATACCCCCCCCCCCTTTCCCCCCTCCCCCCACCCTTAAATCAGAGATGGGATATTTGAAAAAGCGAACAATGCATACATACTGGTTTTAATTTTACAAAATAATCAAAATAAACTTCATGATAAGAGTAGTATTGTAAAGAAAAAGTGTATCAGGGCACTGTGAAACAAAAAATGCATTCAAGCACACAGGATGTTGTGTCACAACTTAGACCAGTATGTCTGGCAATAGCGACTGGTTAGCGATGGGTTTGTGACGCATGAGGTCAAGCTCAACTCCGTCGCCGACGATTAGTCACTTCCGACACCCTACAGTACAATCACTTCCGGCTATATACAGAAGGTTGTACGTGTATAGATCGCAAGGCTGTTTCTTAAGTAGAACTCAAAGAACTGACTACAAAATTAGTGACGGTATATGGTAAATATTGCATGGAAATTAATGCCGAGAAAAGCAAGATTCTGGTAAATAGTCACAATAATCAAGTACCTACCAACATACAGGTACAAGTGAAAAAGAAAACAAAACTAAAAGTAGAAAACATATGTCCCTCACATATGTAACGATGCCAGCTTTACCAAGGAGATCAAGACAAGTCATGAATGATATGACAAAAGCCACGATGCCCCAGCTAACTACGACATGGAAGAGCAAAATCAGCATCGCATTCGGATCAATATATGCAAATCACTGGTACTGTCCATGTTATTATACTGCTGTCAGAGTTGGACTACCCCTGTGGAGACTGAAAGAAGGTTTTAAGCTTTTGAAGGAGAATAAGAGGAAGGCAAAGAAGAAACTGAAATGACAACATCAAGAACTGGACTGGAGTAAGTTATCATACACTTTTTCATCAAGCGGAATACATAGAAATATGGGGGATGGGGAGAGGGAGGGAGGGTTTGCTTGGTAGCGCTTCCATCGATACACTTCCACGACCCTAAAGGATCAAGGGTTATGTTTTGTTAAAGGTAAGCCGTTGACTATTTTAAAGATGTCTGTTGATATTGAAGCATTTGTTTTAGGAAATGATGGATAACAGATCCTAACGGTTAAAAAAGTGACGGCTATCATCAGAATAACGGGCACAAAAGATGGCGGCCGAATAAACATCCTAACAGAGCCTCAGTCACGTGTCAATTGCGCACTTCCGGCGACTTAATTTGCGGTTTTCTGGCGACAGCCGCCACCGCCAGGGGTCCGCCACGCCGTTAACGCGGCGTGGATTGGGGCTAAACTAGATGGCTAGGACTCACGAGTAGTTGCTTCCGCATCTTCTGCAAATTAAGTCGCCGAAAGTGCGCAAACGACACGTGACTGAGGCCCTGTTTTTGGCAGCCATTTTTTGTGCCCGTTATTCGGAGGATAGCCCAAGTGACTTTTAATCGAAGTTTCACTGTACATTTTTTATAAAGCTAATATTTAGGGGTTATGGCTGGCTTTATGTGCCTAACATGGCCGAAATCGTGAATATGGGACCGTTACGTGTTAATGACATTGTCAGTCAAACGTAGGAACTGGGTGCGGGATTTTACTTTCAGTTTACTGTGTGCTGTTTAAACTGCTACTTAAAAGGGCTCAAAATATTTCAGTTTCCGCTTGGACCCAAAGTTCAAATAAAATCAAATACATATGAAATATTTTATTCCAAATAAAGAAAAGTTTGCACATGTTAAAGACACTGACCACACTTTAGGAATTATACACATTTTCGATTCCCCACGTTCGATTTACTTTTTATCAATTGATACTTAATATATTTTTTCTTATCTCTCTTTTTGGTAGGTATATTAATTCTGCGTAAACTTCATCTAAAACCCTCAATTACTAGTTATTTTTTCTTCTAAATTTAGGAGTTTAAATCTAGTCGAGTTTGCTTTTTTACTTTAACGCCTTTATTTCATAA
>CAJHNH020007891.1:0-10000 GCA_905116865.2 Candidula unifasciata | reverse complement strand
AAAAGTATGGACGAATATACCAGTAGACATGCATGGCATCTCTAAGGTTGTCATCAGACTCAGAAGGTACTGCAGGAATCAAATTTCTGCGACCGTAGACACAAAGGTAAGGAAACTGATAGATCAGCATTCAGACTTAGAAGATATCATCATTTACACAGATGGATCCGTGAAGCCATATCAAGATCAGCATGGGCATTCACAAAGCAAGGGTATCCGAGCAAACAGCCACACAGGCAGTTAGTGTATCAGACTCCATGAATATGCTTCAGAAGATAGCATCAGGGAGTATGCGCTAAATGGGTAGAAAGCATTCGAAAATCGCACTTAACCTCCCTTACCTGAAACTACACACCTGGTCATGTGGGCGTAAAGGGAAATGAGCGAGCGGACCAACTGACAAGCATTGCACTAAGGCGTGTGGGAAGAAGCATGGACAGACCAGATATCGTCAACGCTGTAAGGACTGGGCTAGTGGATAATGTGGAATCCCAGACACTAATACGATTGCATGGTGAAGCACGTTTATGCCGTCTTCGAGGCCAAGATGGTAGGCAATGTAACCAGCTTCTCATGGAAACAATTAGTAGAAGTACTTTAGAGTGGCTGCTGCATCGGAGGATTGAGCACGGATTGAAATGCCCAGTGTGCAGTGACGTCGATTGTAAAAACCTAACATAACAAACTGTTTCAAACATGTTTTTGTCCATTTTTTAATCCTTTCAGAGGTGATATCTGGGGGGACCCGCACACCCTATTTCTACGCCACCTTATGTTCCTATGGTCGAGGCGGCCAGAAGAACAAGAAGCAGAATCTTATATCTCTCTCGACACTCCAAAAAGTAAGAAAAAAAAAAAAAAAGGAAATTAATAACACACCGAAGAAGAGAAAGAAGAAGAAACAGATGAGAAGACCTGAAAACAGAGGGTGATGGAAAGTAATGTTCCGACGTTTTCAACATCAGTCTTCTAGTCAGGGTGGGGCCGGTGTTGCGAAAATTGCGAGTTTAAGGGTTATGTGACACTGATGTATACAGAACCTAGTTAAAACAGACTGTAAAATATTGCATGTGGTATGCAGGTAGAAATAAATTACCTGTCGCATTGGAGGTGTTAGATCCTTGTGTCTATCGCATAGGCACTCGGTACAACAAGGTGAAACACTGAGACTAATAAATGACCCGCTTTTGAAAGTCAGCAAAAAAACGAAAGCTAAGATTGCAGACATTTTAAATAGCCTATTTTAATCGTGTGTGGAAGCATGTGCGAGGTTACGATAAGTCGTTACATATTCGTTATGTAATCTCTGTCCTGTTTCATAATTCGAAGCAATGTTTTTCCGTTGTGAAATTTCAACAAAAAAGACACAAACAGTAGATTGCACCCTTTACTATCTGGTATAGTTATCTATATTTAGTCGGGCTGGCATAGTTTTCTATATCTAGTCAGTCTGACAAAGTTATCTATATCTAGTCAACCTGGCATGGCTTTCTATATCTAGTCAACCTGGCATGGCTTTCTATATCTAGTCAGTCTGGCATGGCTATCTATATCTAGTCAGTCTGGCATGGCTTTCTATATCTAGTCAGTCTGGCATGGCTATCTATATCTAGTCAGTCTGACATGGCTATCTATATCTAGTCAGTCTGACATGGTTATCTATATCTAGTCAGTCTGGCATGGTTATCTATGTCTAGTCAGTCTGGCATGGTTATCTATATCTAGTCAGTCTGACATGGTTATCTATATCTAGTCAGTCTGGCATGGCTATCTATATCTAGTCAGTCTGGCATGGCTATCTATATCTAGTCAGTCTGACATGGTTATCTATATCTAGTCAGTCTGGCATGGTTATCTATGTCTAGTCAGTCTGGCATGGTTATCTATATCTAGTCAGTCTGGCATGGTTATCTATATCTAGTCAGTCTGGCATGGTTATCTATATCTAGTCAACCTGGCATGGCTTTCTATATCTAGTCAGTCTGGCATGGTTATCTATATCTAGTCAGTCTGGCATGGCTATCTATATCTAGTCAGTCTGGCATGGCTATCTACGTCTAGTCAGTCTGGCATGGTTATCTATATCTAGTCAGTCTGGCATGGTTATCTATGTCTAGTCAGTCTGCCATGACTATCTATATCTAGTCAGTCTGACATGGTTATCTATATCTAGTCAGTCTGGCATAGTTTTCTATATCTAGTCAGTCTGGCATGGTTATCTATATCTAGTCAGTCTGGCATGGTTATCTATATCTAGTCAGTCTGACATGGTTATCTATGTCTAGTCAGTCTGGCATGGTTATCTATATCTAGTCAGCCTGGCATGGTTATCTATATCTAGTCAGTCTGGCATGGTTATCTATATCTAGTCAGTCTGACATGGTTATCTATATCTAGTCAGTCTGACATGGTTATCTATATCTAGTCAGTCTGGCATGGTTATCTATATCTAGTCAGTCTGGCATGGCTATCTATATCTAGTCAGTCTGGCATGGCTATCTATATCTAGTCAGTCTGACATGGTTATCTATATCTAGTCAGTCTGGCATGGTTATCTATGTCTAGTCAGTCTGGCATGGTTATCTATATCTAGTCAGTCTGGCATGGTTATCTATATCTAGTCAGTCTGGCATGGTTATCTATATCTAGTCAACCTGGCATGGCTTTCTATATCTAGTCAGTCTGGCATGGTTATCTATATCTAGTCAGTCTGGCATGGCTATCTATATCTAGTCAGTCTGGCATGGCTATCTACGTCTAGTCAGTCTGGCATGGTTATCTATATCTAGTCAGTCTGGCATGGTTATCTATGTCTAGTCAGTCTGCCATGACTATCTATATCTAGTCAGTCTGGCATGGTTATCTATATCTAGTCAGTCTGGCATAGTTTTCTATATCTAGTCAGTCTGGCATGGTTATCTATATCTAGTCAGCCTGGCATGGTTATATATATCTAGTCAGTCTGACATGGTTATCTATATCTAGTCAGTCTGGCATGGTTATCTATATCTAGTCAGTCTGGCATGGTTATCTATATCTAGTCAGTCTGGCATGGTTATCTATATCTAGTCAGTCTGACATGGTTATCTATATCTAGTCAGTCTGACATGGTTATCTATATCTAGTCAGTCTGGCATGGTTATCTATGTCTAGTCAGTCTGGCATGGTTATCTATATCTAGTCAGTCTGACATGGTTATCTATATCTAGTCAGTCTGGCATGGTTATCTATATCTAGTCAGTCTGGCATGGTTATCTATATCTAGTCAGTCTGGCATGGTTATCTATATCTTTACATCTGGCATGGCTTTCTATATCTAGTCAGTCTAGCATGGTTATCTATATTAGGTCAGCCTAGCAGGGTTGGCTATCCTTTGAATAACAGTCTCAAAATATCGAGGCCGAAAATCTACCTTAACAGGGCCTCAGTCACATGTAAATTGCGGGCCTTTTTTCCGGCGACTACACAGCATACCGCGGAAAAGCTTTCGCCGAGTTAAAGTCACTGTCGAGAGTATCTCCCGAGCAGAGCGGAGCGTTGTTAAACTAGAATGCTGGGACTCACGAGCAGCAGCTACCGCATCTCCTGCAGCTTCTTTTATTTTATTTTCACGTAAGTCCTAGCCATCTAGTTTAACCCCTCTGAGATACTCTCAGCGGTGGCGGTATAATCGCCCGAAAGATGCCCGCAATTTACATGTGACTGAGGACCTGTGAGGGTATTTTTTGGCTTTGATAATTTAGGACCGTTATTAGGAGGATAGCCGCATGGGTATATGTATGTCTAGTCAGCCTGGCATTTTTTATATATGTCTAATTAGACTGGCATGGTTATCTATATCTAGTCAGTCTGGCATGGTTATCTATATCTAGTCAGGTGCAGACTAGACGTAACAACTGATTATAGTCAAGCAAATTAATGAACCCTTCTAGCTGGGATACAAATCGACTACATTTAAAAGTATCTTTTTCTCATTTGACAAAACATCGCCCTCTGCAGTTCACATTGAAGCGACTTGGTGGATTGCTTGGTGGGAGCGCAAAATTGTAGTACAGAGGTGATAGTTACGGTTTCTTAAAGAATGCTGGACAACTGGAATATTTCCTCAAATTATTAAATAGCCGAAAGCTGAGAAAATCCAACTAAAAGTAAGAAATATTAAACTCATGACTAAGACATACAAAACAAATTGTTTAGGTGAATTTACAGCTCGGCATAAAGCATAATCAATTATCTGACTCTATTGTTTTCTCAGTTTTATGACCTGCACAAAATAGCAATCAGTCTAATTTTGTACGCTGCCGTTCTTGTTATTAGGTTTAAAACTACCAGCATAACCAATCTAACTCCTGAACAGGGAAAAACACTGTCGACGTACGCCAAATAAAAGTGTATTTACCAGTTTAAATACACTTGTAAATCTGAAATGTGTGGATAGAATTGATTGATGTCTTGAGAAACGTGTGACTGGGTATAACCCACTATGGGTGGTAAACAGTAAAGGACTCTTTTCCACTCCTTTCAGACGTATTAGGTATATAGGGCTAAACCTACATTTTATAGACCAACGGCACTCGGTGGATGATGTGGTCAGCATCACACCGCCGCCTTTACTTCCCTGGAATGTACCTGGTACCCTATCGAGGCTTGGTCAACCTGGGAGCCAAAGTAATTTTTGAAAAAGTCCGGTCCCCGTCAGGAAGCAAACCGACGACCTTCCGATCAGAGGCGAGCGTCTACCCGCTAGACCACAGCGCCTCCCATAGGTGGTAAAAGCAGTGCAAGCTACTAAGAGCAAGAAAGCAACAATTTAACAAACATGATTTAGCCAACTATTCAAAAAGATTACCCTTGTCCGATTTATTTCGAGCTTTATATTATCTCCCCCAATCACTGAATGCTACGCTATATGGAAAGTACCCCAAAAAAAAAATCCGATTCTGTCCAGAATTATGCAGACAAAGTACATAGTTCTGAACTTGCGTTAGACCGGGATTTTGTGTTTCAGCTAGATGGATACATTTCTTTACCTTATTTTAATCGATTGTTACTGTAGTATACATCTCATGACTTACAGCGAAATATGTCAGGCAATAATTGGGAAATCTTTTGTTTCTTATTGGATATAAAGCTGTGTGCAAGCGGGTCATGTGTGATACATATACTGAGGTGGATTCGTGGGAACAAAATGCAATGGACCGTATTGCGTGGAGGAAGCACATCAAAAAGGGAATAAGAATGAAAGAATAAATTACTGCAAGAAGGAGGAGAGTTGCGCGTCTGAGAAGAAACACACTCAATACAAATGATGGCAAAAATGATCCTGAAATCTCATTCATAATTGTGGAAAAGTTTTCTTAACGCCCGCGGGTTTTGCTATCACACTCGCCATCGTCATGGGCTGTAAGTCCCATGCTTTCTCCTAGCACAACATATGACTGTCTCTGGAAAGACGAAAGATACATGTGTGATCCTATCCTATCACCTCTCTCGGTCAGACGCGCTGCACTTGATGCTTGCATATCTGGGGTTCGTCCAGTCAGCCGATTTTTATACCAAAGTTTCCTTACAAAGTTTGTATATTTTCCCTTCTTCCTCTTTCTATATACCGAGCTCTGGAATGTGGTTTTAGAAAGGCTGATAAGCATTATTTATTACATATCAGTACAACTGCATTTTCCGTACAGTCTGCCAGAATAGGGTTAAAGAAGTATGCCTCTAGTCAACATTACATTCTCTGACAAATGACGTCTTATTCATATTGGGGTTGGGGGGAATGGGTATTTAAAGGTTTGTTGCAAAGTTTCAAAGGGACAGGGCTCGGCAAACTTTTAAAAATATTGCACAGATCCTTCTGCCAACCATTTGCTCTTCCCTTCCCCCTCCCATCCCCTTCGGCCTCTCCTCACTCAACCCCAAAGAGTTCCACACCCCTTGGCCAACGCCTCCCTACTAACAACTGGAAATAAATAAAGTGAATTAAAAGCCAATATATCTGTTATTAAAGGTATTAACGCTCAGGCCTGAGTGGAAATAAGGAAGTTTTAATGCAGCAGACGTCATTTGTACCATGTCAACACTTTCCCGGCTCTGACAAGCAGGCCACTTGACTTTCAACCCCTGAAGCATCTGGTGTCTCAGTGCAGCCAACCGGGACCTGGTTACTGCATTATCTCTTACACACATCGACACGACCTAGCGGTTCACATCGTAACCATACTATTACAGTATTAGCGGTTTTGATGGGTTCATTATCTCTGTATCGTGTGTGTGTGTGTCTATATATACATACATACATACATACATACATACATACATACATACATACATACATACATACATACATATATATATATATATATATATATATATATATATATATATATATATATATATATATATATATATATATTAGGTATATATATACACATAATATATATGTGCATGAATACATTATTTACACACAACAAGTACCAACTAATTGGTCCTAACTTTGTCAAATGCTTGTACTTACTTCGTTCCTATTAGGCAATTATTAAAACTAAACCGGCTAACAACACACGAAATTGTAACACAGCTTTAGAGCCGATAAACAACACATCTTCAAACGTCTCCTTGTTGAACACCAGTATCCAGCTCCTTCACGTGCACGAACTCACTCACGTGCATGTAGTTGTTAGCGTTTTTTTTTTTTTTTTCCCGCGTCTGCTCGCTAATTATTTACCACAAAGGTATGTCGAACAGTTGTAGTGTACTCACTGAACAAGGAGCGACGATACACATTGAAACAACGGCCTGCATGTTCGCAAAATTACAACGTGCGGTTTAACTAGTTCAACTACGAGGGAGAGTTGAGTGTTGGCGGTTGCATTTTGATCTATAAGCACACTAAAATGTCGAAAATATATCTTTATCGCGACTGGCCATACTTTGAAATGCCTACACTTTAGTTGATATTGTAAAGTATCGATTGCAATGTATGCTTTATAATGACAACATCAAATGTATATATATCCACATACATATATAAAACAGTAAACTGTCACTACAGTCTGTATTGACCACTGTTTAGGGTGATGCAGATGGGGGAGGGGTGGGCAGAAAGATACTTAGAATAAAAGGGAACAGGAAAAGAAAAATGAAATACTGACATTCTAAAAATTCTCAATCCCAAGCAAGGCATGCCATACTGTTCACACACACACACACACACACACACACACACACACACACACACCAACAACAACAACAACAACAATACACAAAGAAACCTATAGTTATCAGATGGCACGTTTTTCTTAGCTTGTTATAATATAACGTACTCTTAAGTGTGAAATGTAGTCTCAAATTTTGTTTACCCTGTCCAGTGGACATATGGGCGTGAATTAAGTGGGTTTTTGTTATTCTTACAAGGCGGTAGTCAAATGGCGCTTCTATTCATAACTTTATGGAATATTGTTATTGGCCGACTGCAGGTAGAAGAAAGTCAAAGTCAGGTTGCCAGGCATCTTAACGTGCATCGTAATACAATCAGCTGACTCTGAAACCGGTTCTAAGTCACAGGCTCAGTTGAAGACCGACATCACAGTGGAGGACCCAGAGCTGCGTAGAATCGCTTTATTCGGCTTTGTTACCTCAGAGACAGGTTTACAACAGCTTTCTCAACTGCGCAGGCATTACCTCCGGGACATCATGTGTCTGATCAAACTGTTCGGAACAGACTGCACGACTTTGGACTTTGGGCATGACAACACACCGAGGACCTTTCCTTACGCGTCACAACCGCCCAAATCTACCTCTTTGGGTCAAACACCATCGTTCCTGGGCAGGTTTCAATCAGTGGAGACGTGTCTCGTTCAGACAAGAATCTTTCTTTTTTTTCGCAGCGTCAAGATAAACCTCGTAGACGAAATAAAGGTTTAGCCAAAAAATTGTGTTGATGAAGCTCTGCTGCACGGTGGTGGCGGTGTAATGGTGTGGTGAATCATCAGTTACAACGTAAGGAGTCAGGTACACACTGAAGGAAGCCTAAATGCACAAGGATACGTCCATGAAATTCTTCGACCACATGTCATTTCATTTTGAGATTCCAACTGATATCTTATCTCAAAAGGACAACACCAAATCCAATTCTGCACGGCAGACCACGCAGTTCATTGCGTCTAATAAAATTTGGCCATCCCAGTCTGCAAACAAGAGTCCGACTGAGCACCTGTGGGATGAGCTGCAAAGACGTGTTGTCGCCGAGACGTTGCTCCAGCCAATGGCCGTGGCCTGTTCCAGGCACCCCAGGAAGAGTGGGCAGTCATCCCACAGCCCAAATCTGATATCTGATCGCATCCATGCCCACGAGCTGCCACTCCCACCCATCCCCGCATAGGCCGTGCCCGGCATACTCTACTAGTCCTTCTCAGGACTAGTAATACCGCCCATCCACACCCCAAGCCAATGTTGCAAAACAGCAAGGAAACCTATAGGAAGACGGGAGACAACGTCACTCAAAATCTAAGAAACAAAAACCGCAAAGAAACCAGGACGCAATTAAAACCAAGCCGTCCAAAGTGCTGTTTTTTTTTTTTTCGATTTCCAATGCAATGCAATGCCCACGAGCTGACAGTTAATGGTATAAGCAAGAGGAGGTCATACACAATACTAACAGGAAAGGCCTACTCTTAAAAACTATCGTGACCCAGTTACAAAAAAAAAAGTGTGAATTGATTAGTGGAAACATAAGGTATACCTGTGTGAAATTTGAATCATTTCACTTATTGCATTACAAAGATGCAGAATGTCAAATTTGTGAGTGTATGTGTTCTTTTAAGTAACTATTCGGTTGTTGTTGTTTTTTTCAACAGTATAGTGTACAGAACCTTGTCTCTGAAACTGAAAAATGTTGGCCATATCAGAATCCACTGCGGATTGGTAAGAAATATTGGCAGAGCGCATGGTGCCAGAAAAGAAAGGCAGGAACTGACCAGCACACAGATGGTCACAGGTGTAATCAACTATTGTTGGCGGAATCTATCGTCGCCTGGAGATCCCCTATATCCTTCCAAATAACTTACAGGGGCTCGAATTAAATAAGTCTAGGGGAATTATAACGGTCCCTGAGTTCTGGAAAATAGAGGAAGGAGAATACAGAAAGTTAAAGAATAGGGTGAATCCCCGGAAATTTCCTAAAGAAATTCAGAAAAACAACCAAAGTCAAAACTTTGTAAATTTAACTCAAATAAATTGCAATGAACAATCTTTAGTTTACCTAAGAAGTTAAAATTTGATACGATGAAATCGATAAATGGAATTTCTAAACCACAACTGTATTGATAAAATACTGATATTGAATTCAACAATTTTCAAATTAACACAGAGAAAATAAATAAATGTATCATCATGACACCACATTAATTTATACAAATATTCAGTAACACTCAGCTTTACGATATACGGGATGTGTCCAACTGCAGCTTCTCTGGGAGGAATGTACAAGATTCTGGCTGCGACTGTTATAGTCCTCGCCTAACTGCGACATTCATCTGTGAGATCTCGGTTGTTCATTCTATACCGTCTGGTTCCCAATTCACAAGGTAACAGGAATGGCAGCTCACGATCCACAGGTAACAGGGATGGTGGTTCACAATCCACAGGTAACAGTGATGGTGGTTCACAATCCACAGGTAACAGTGATGGTGGTTCACAATCCACAGGTAACAGGCATACAGGAAACGGGAATACGGGAGCACGGGAACCTGCGGAATACATCATTCAGCCCTGTGTTGAGCATTATGTTGACACATCTGGGGCAGATGGAGGTGTTGCGGTGTCTGTGGTGTTTTTCAGAGTTAACAAAATTTGAGAAAGAGCAAGGTTCATATGTTGTCTTTCTCTACAAGTAAATTAAAATTATACATCTCCACCCTATTATAATATGTTGGTTTATACCTATCTAATTTATGGCACGATCATATAAAACTTGACATAATTAAGCGGACACACATTCGCC
>CAJHNH020007890.1:1341281-1466868 GCA_905116865.2 Candidula unifasciata | reverse complement strand
CCTCTGCTACAAATTTTTATTACCAATTACATTACTATTCGTCACTCACTCTGCAGTTACTACTATTCGCTACCCATACTATTTCACTCGCTACAGTTACACTCTGCTACAATTACAATTCCCTCTACTATTCGCTCACTCTGCTATACAGTTACCTCCTTTACTATTTCGCTCACTCTGCTACAATTACCTCTACTATTCGCTCACTCTGCTACAATTACCTCTACTATTCGCTCACTCTGCTACAATTACCTCTACTATTCGCTCACTCTGCTATAGTCAGTTACCTCTACTATTCGCTCACTCTGCTACAATTACCTCTACTATTCGCTCACTCTGCTATAGTCAGTTACCTCTACTGTTCGCTCACTCTGCTATACACATTACCTATTCGCTCACTCTGCTACAATTTACCTTACTATTCGCTCACTCTGCTACAATTACCTCTACTATTCGCTCACTCTGCTACAATTACCTCTACTATTCGCTCACTCTGCTATAGTCAGTTACCTCTACTATTCGCTCACTCTGCTACAATTACCTCTACTATTCGCTCACTCTGCTACAATTACCTCTACTGTTCGCTCACTCTGCTACAATTACCTCTACTATTCGCTCACTCTGCTACAATTACCTCTACTATTCGCTCACTCTGCTACAATTACCTCTACTATTCGCTCACTCTGCTATAGTCAGTTACCTCTACTATTCGCTCACTCTGCTACAATTACCTCTACTATTCGCTCACTCTGCTACAATTACCTCTACTATTCGCTCACTCTGCTACAATTACCTCTACTATTCGCTCACTCTGCTACAATTACCTCTACTATTCGCTCACTCTGCTACAATTACCTCTACTATTCGCTCACTCTGCTACTAGTCAGTTACCTCTACTATTCGCTCACTCTGCTATAGTCAGTTACCTCTACTGTTCGCTCACTCTGCTACAATTACCTCTACTATTCGCTCACTCTGCTACAATTACCTCTACTATTCGCTCACTCTGCTACAATTACCTCTACTATTCGCTCACTCTGCTATAGTCAGTTACCTCTACTGTTCGCTCACTCTGCTACAATTACCTCTACTATTCGCTCACTCTGCTACAATTACCTCTACTATTCGCTCACTCTGCTACAATTACCTCTACTATTAGCTCACTCTGCTTTAGTCAGTTACCTCTACTGTTCGCTCACTCTGCTACAATTACCTCTACTATTCGCTCACTTCTGCTACAGTTACCTCTACTATTCGCTCACTCTGCTACAATTACCTCTACTCGCTACTGTTCGCTCACTCTGCTACTCTACTCGCTCACTAGTTACCTCTACTATTCGCTCACTCTGCTACACTATTACCTCTACTGTTCGCTCACTCTGCTACAATTACCTCTACTATTCGCTCACTCTGCTACAAATTACCTCTACTTATTCGCTCACTTCTGCTACAATTACCTCTACTATTCGCTCACTCTGCTACAATTACCTCTACTATTCGCTCACTCTGCTACAGTTACCTCTACTATTCGCTCACTCTGCTACAATTTACCTCTACTTTTCGCTCACTCTGCTACAATTCCTCTACTATTCGCTCACTCTGCTACAATTACCTCTACTATTCGCTCACTCTGCTACAGTCAGTTACCTCTACTATTCGCTCACTCTGCTACAATTACCTCTACTATTCGCTCACTCTGCTACAGTTACCTCTACTATTCGCTCACTCTGCTACAGTTACCTCTACTATTCGCTCACTCTGCTACAATTACCTCTACTATTCGCTCACTCTGCTACAGTTACCTCTACTATTCGCTCACTCTGCTACAATTACCTCTACTATTCGCTCACTCTGCTACAATTACCTCTACTATTCGCTCACTCTGCTACAATTACCTCTACTATTCGCTTCTGCTACAATTACTACCTCACTCTGCTACAATTACCTCTACTATTCGCTCACTCTGCTACAATTACTCTACTATTCGCTCACTCTGCTACAGTTACCTCTACTGTTCGCTCACTCTGCTACAATTACCTCTACTATTCGCTCACTCTGCTACACTCTACCTCTACTATTCGCTCACTCTGCTACAATTACCTCTACTATTCGCTACACTTACCTCTACTGCTACAATTACCTCTACTATTCGCTCACTCTGCTACATTTACCTCTACTATTCGCTCACTCTGCTACAGTTACCTCTACTATTCGCTCACTCTGCTACAATTACCTCTACTGTTCGCTCACTCTCTGCTACTCACTCTGTTCGCTCACTCTGCTACAATTACCTACTACTGTTCGCTCACTCTGCTACAATTACCTCTACTATTCGCTCACTCTGCTACAATTACCTCTACTATTCGCTCACTCTGCTACAATTACCTCTACTATTCGCTCACTCTGCTACAATTACCTCTACTATTCGCTCACTCTGCTACAATTACCTCTACTATTCGCTCACTCTGCTACAATTACCTCTACTCACTCTTCGCTCTACTCTCGCTCACTCTGCTACAATTACCTCTACTATTCGCTCACTCTGCTACAGTTACCTCTACTATTCGCTCACTCTGCTACAATTACCTCCTCGCTACTATTCGCTCACTCTGCTACAATTACCTCTACTATTCGCTCACTCTGCTACAATTACCTCTACTATTCGCTCACTCTGCTACAATTACCTCTACTATTCGCTCACTCTGCTACAACCTCTACTATTCGCTCACTCTGCTAGGTCAGTTACCTATTCGCTCACTCTGCTACAGTTACCTCTACTATTCGCTCACACTGCTACAATTACCTCTACTATTCGCTCAATTACCTCTACTATTCGCTCACTCTGCTACATTAAGTTACATCTCTCTACAGTTACCTCTACTGTTCGCTATCTCGCTCACTCTGCTACAATTACCTCTACTATTCGCTCACTCTGCTACAATTACCTCTACTATTCGCTCACTCTGCTACAATTACCTCTACTATTCGCTCACTCTGCTACAATTACCTCTACTATTCGCTCACTCTGCTACAATTACCTCTACTATTCGCTCACTCTGCTACAATTACCTCTACTATTCGCTCACTCTGCTACAATTACCTCTACTATTCGCTCACTCTGCTACAATTACCTCTACTATTCGCTCACTCTGCTACAATTACCTCTACTATTCGCTCACTCTGCTACAATTACCTCTACTATTCGCTCACTCTGCTACAATTACCTCTACTATTCGCTCACTCTGCTACAATTACCTCTACTATTCGCTCACTCTGCTACAATTACCTCTACTATTCGCTCACTCTGCACCTCTACTTATTCGCTCACTCTGCTACAATTACCTCTACTATTCGCTCACTCTGCTACAATTACTCTACTATTCGCTCACTCTGCTACAATTACCTCTACTGTTCGCTCACTCTGCTACAATTACCTCTACTATTCGCTCACTCTGCTACAATTACCTCTACTTATTCCTCACGTCTGCTACGATTACCCTCTACTATTCGCTCACTCTGCTACAACTACTGCTCACTCTGCTATAGTCATTACCTCTACTGTTCGCTCACACTGCTACGATTACCTCTACTATTCGCTCACTCTGCTACAATTACCTCTACTATTCGCTCACTCTGCTACAATTACCTCTACTATTCGCTCACTCTACGATTACCTCTACTTATTCGCTCACTAAGAGACTCTGCTATAGTCAATTACCTCTACTGTTCGCTCACTCTGCTACAATTACCTCTACTATTCGCTCACTTCGTACAATTACCACTACTATTCGCTCACTCTGCTATAGTCAGTTACCTCTACTATTCGCTCACTCTGCTATATTCGCTCATTACCTCTACTATTCGCTCACTCTGCTACAATTACCTCTACTATTCGCTCACTCTGCTACAATTACCTCTACTGTTCGCTCACTCTGCTACAGTTACCTCTACTATTTCGCTCACTCTGCTACAGTTACCTCTACTATTCGCTCACTCTGCTACAATTACCTCTACTGTTCGCTCACTCTGCTACAGTTACCTCTACTGTTCGCTCACTCTGCTACAGTTACCTCTACTATTCGCTCACTCTGCTACAGTTACCTCTACTATTCGCTCACTCTGCTACAATTACCTCTACTATTCGCTCACTCTGCTACAATTACCTCTACTATTCGCTCACTCTGCTACAATTACCTCTACTATTCGCTCACTCTGCTACAATTACCTCTACTGTTCGCTCACTCTGCTACAATTACCTCTACTATTCGCTCACTCTGCTACAATTACCTCTACTCGCTTCGCTCAATTACCTCTCTGATTCGCTCACTCTGCTACAATTACCTCTACTGTTCGCTCACTCTGCTACAATTACCTCTACTATTCGCTCACTCTGCTACAATTACCTCTACTATTCGCTCACTCTGCTACAATTACCTCTACTATTCGCTCACTCTGCTACAATTACCTCTACTATTCGCTCACTCTGCTATAGTCAGTTACCTCTACTGTTCGCTCACTCTGCTACAATTACCTCTACTATTCGCTCACTCTGCTACAATTACCTCTACTATTCGCTCACTCTGCTACAATTACCTCTACTATTCGCTCACTCTGCTATAGTCAGTTACCTCTACTGTTCGCTCACTCTGCTACAGTTACCTCTACTATTCGCTCACTCTGCTACAATTACCTCTACTATCCACTCACATCCTCTTGACTGTGCCAGACCATATTCGGCTACCCTTCCCCCCTACACCCATGCTTCTGTCTTATCATCTGCTCTCTCTGTTTTAATTACACTCTCTCACCTTCTTTGCCCACATTTAACTTTGTTTTCTTCAACAATCTCTTCCCCTCTCTCTCTCCCCCCCCCCTTTTTTTTTTCCTCGCGTTCTTGTCTCCCCTCGTTCTTCACTGCGGTTGTGGACAGTATCTCTAAAAGTTGCAATAAAATATGTCAAACTTCGTGAAACGAAATAATCAAATCTGACAACATCTTGTGGTCCGTGGACAGAGTCTGGGCAGGTGAACCCAAAAGAATGTCTTCAATAAGACACAGGTGGAATAGGGTAGAAAATATATGGGGTAGGGTGAGAATAGACAGATAATAAAATAGGCAGAGAGTTTTGGAATTTAAAAGACTGAGATTTGGTGAGACATAGATAAACATTTTAGGAAGAGAGAGAGAGAAAATTTCAGTGTGTAAAGGAGAGAGAGAGAGAGAGAGAGAGAGAGAGAGAGAGAGAGAGAGAGAGAGAGAGAGAGAGAGAGAGAGAGAGAGAGAGAAGGGAGGGGGTGGGGCGCTACTGGAGAAGATGAACACGTAATGTCTGTAATTTAATTACAGATGCGAACACAAAAATGCCAAGACTTAATACCGTATGTAACGGTGAACACAACATGTCAGGAATTAGTTTGGTATGTCAAGAATGAACGCAGTTTATCAGTAACGATCATAAACTGCTGTATGTTAACAATAAACTTTCACACAGTCCGTGGCTCACAACGTCTGAGAAATCTGGCACCAAGAGGAGACAACCGTATTTCGGTAACTAATTGTAATACAGTCCCCTTCATCAGTGTTACTCAACTTACTCACACTCACAGCCCACCAAAACAGTGGAAGTTGTTTCGCAGCCCACATGGGAGCCAAACCAAACACGAAACATAAACAAATGCGGACAAAAGCTTACCGGTTAAATCCGATGCCACAAAGTACAATTTTCTGCTACTACGACATCTGCAGCTACTTGGCAGGAGCGTTGTTTCTGATAGCTTCCATTCGAACTGCCCGTCTGGTTTTAGTCTGTTCACACAGACAGGAAGTGCTCGCCGTAAGAGGAACCCACCTACCAAACCTCACTTCACGATTAGGCAGAATTATTTGCAGCGCACAGAGATTTTGACGCGACCCACAGGTTGAGGAACATTGACCTAAACATGTTAGTTGTGTATCCTTTACAGGACGGTTGGTTTTTCGAGCAAAATTTTACATTTAGTAGTTTGCCATTGCTCCCTGAACGGTCAGCTCTCGGTACCACCGTCGAAACCAACGCAAGACAAAGAGTCCCGCAGCTGGGATCGAACCCGGCACCCCAGCATTACAAATCGCGTTCGCAACGACTAAGCCACAGACGCTGACAAGACTGACCTACAGTATTCACAGAACGGTGTTCGTCTACCGCTGGTTCGCGGACAATCAGTAGTTCCCTAAAGTTTTTCCTTAATCTTGTAACGACTATGTGTTTGCATGTTGTCTAGGTTTGTGGATATCGCTTAAAAAAAGAATATCCACCTCCGAGTAGATATAGAGCTATCATAATGTTGGTCTTTTTCCTCCGACTTCCTGTTTGTGTAAAACGATATTCTCAGCATGTCAGTAATTAAAACAAAACAGAGAAACAGAATGGACATTACTACACTGCTTCGTCTATCAGAAACAACACTCCCGCCAAATTTAAAGAATTTATAAATTTTAACAAGCAGCAGATGTCGGATTCGATAAAATCTGTAACCATGTTATGTCTAATGTAATAAATAAACTGGTATCTACATTAGCCATATTTGGGATATTATATTCCGAGCCTCAGTAGTGGGAGAGGTAAAGTGTACATGCTTCTATCTTATGTCTACCGACTGTTGTATGTCCATGCGAGTGAATCGATTTAGTGTCAGCTAATCTCCATCTAAAGACGTAAAGCAGTGGCTCTGAACCTTCCCAATGCGGCGATCCTTTATTACAGTTCCTCATGCTGTGTTGGCCCCCAACCATAAATTAATTTCGTTGCAACTTCATAAATGTATTGAATATATGTTTTTCGATAGTCTTTGGCGATCCCTGTGAAAAGGACGTTCGTCCCACAAAGGGTCGCGACCTGCAGGTTGAGAATCGCTGATCTAAAGTATACTATGTCAATAAATTCACTTAGTATCCACCAGTCTGCATATGCACTTGAGTCAGTAAAATCACCAGTATCCATTAACTCCTTATATCCTGGTCAGTAAACCCACCCAGTAAACCCACCCAGTAAACCCACCCAGTAAACCCATCCAGTAAACCCACCCAGTAAACCCACCCAGTAAACCCATCCAGTATCCACTGTCTACCCAAATCAAAGTTAGTGAATCCACTCAGTGTCTTCTAATCTCCCTATATCGAGGTCAATAAATCCACTTAGGTCCACTAATTTCCCTATATTCATGTCACCAGATCCACTTAGTCTCCAGTAAATTCCCTTTATCCATGTTGGTAAATCCAGTCCTTGTCCACGGACTGTCGATACCTGACGTCTCCCGTCTCCGCAACTCTGCGTGCCTAATGTATTCGGTTGGCCACCAGAGCGCATCACCACTGAATAATTTAACAACAGTGAGAATATTATACAAGGAAAGAACCAGTGCCACAAGAAAGTAGCTAATCATCAATTCAAACAGAATAATACTGGCAAGTGGGATAGAAGGGACGTTCGAGGCTGCAGACAAGATACGTCAATTCAAACAGAATAATGATTGCGATAGGGACAGAATTAGATTTCGGGGTTGGAAGGTAGGTCATATGTGATAGGGACAGAATTAGATTTCGGGGTTGGAAGGTAGGTCATATGTGATAGGGACAGAATTAGATTTCGGGGTTGGAAGGTAGGTCATATGTGATAGGGACAGAATTAGATTTCGGGGTTGGAAGGTAGGTCATATGTGATAGGGACAGAATTAGATTTCGGGGTTGGAAGGTAGGTCATATGTGATAGGGACAGAATTAGATTTCGGGGTTGGAAGGTAGGTCATATGTGATAGGGGACAGAATTAGATTTCGGGGTTGGAAGGTAGGTCATATGTGATAGGGACAGAATTAGATTTCGGGGTTGGAAGGTAGGTCATATGTGATAGGAAGCTCGAATTAGATTTCGGGTTGGAAGGTAGGTAATATGTGATAGGGACAGAATTAGATTTCGTATGGGTTGGAAGGTAGGTCATATTAGATGATAGGGACAGAACTAGATTTCGGGGTTGGAACTTGCTAGGTCATATGTCTCTAGGGACAGAAAAAGACTATTGCGTTACTATAGGGGAGGTCATATGAGATAGGGACAGAATAGGATTTCCACAATTAGCCAGGTCATATGTGATAAGGACAGAATTACAATTTCGGGGTTGGAAGGTATGTCATATGTGTGATAGGGACAGAACATTGTCCGGGGTTGGAAGGTAGGTCATATGTGATAGGGACAGTGAATTTAGATTTCGGGGTTGGAAGGTACGGTCATATGTGATACGGACATAAATGGGTGATTTCGGGGTTGGAAGGTCAGTCATCCATGTGATAGGGACAGACTCACATCGGTAGTCTTCAGAAAGACCATGTGAACTATGTTCAGGCACCTGATCACCCACCGTCCGATCGCGCAGATACACCTACATGACGTGCAGTGAAAGTCCTCTGACAGTTCTCCCTCTGAGAGACCCGGCCACCTCAGTGCCCAAGGTAGATGCACCGCTTGGTGAAAAGAATCCAGACCTCCAGTCCGCTACCCAGTCACACGCTGAAATATCACTGATCATCCTCCAGTAAACCTGCATTCAGGATACCTTCCCATCACAATTCCACGCTGGTCAACACATACACAGTGACCAAAGCACCTTCTGCAGCACTTACAGACACCCCATCAACCAGCATGCCATACAGCCGCAACTTTACCGACCGCACACAGACGGGTCGATACAAGTCTATTCTTAAAAATCCCCGTGACAGAATTCCCAAGTCCAACACAGGATCCACCACACTCACCTGGACAGTTCATTCGAGTTCCAAAAGAATAAAACATAAACAACAGAGTTTATGTGACCATAGGAATAAACAACGTGTCACACGTCCATACACTCGTATCGGTGATAACAACTGACCTGCACACGTTACATTTAGGCTGTTGATCAACGACTGACCTCGCACACGTCCACACACTTAGACTGATGTTGTACGACTGACCTCGCATCACATACCATACACTCCCTCGGACGATCAAAACGACTATTGCGCACCAGTCCATACACTTAGACTGTCTCAACAACAATGACCTCGGACACGTCCCACAATTAGCCATGGCACATCAACGACAACTCGCACACGTCCACCATATATGACTGATCAACGACTTACCTCGTCACGTCCACACATAAAACTGGCAACATTGACTGACCTCGCACCCGTCCAATGCTCCTCTTAGATTGATCTTAAATGCAGTCAGTCTCTAAATTCGGACGTCCACACACTTAGATTGACTGATCATCAACGACTCGCACACGTCCACACACTTAGATTGACTGATCAACAACTCACATCGCACACGTCCACACACTTAGATTGATGTCAACGACTGACCTCAGGCACACGTCCACACACGTCCGATCTGACTGATCAACGACATGACCTTGCACAAGTCCACACACTTAGTTGACTGATCAACGACCCGACCTCGCACAGTCCCCACACTTAGATTGACTGGTGAAACGAATCCTCGCACCAGTCCACCCACTCAGACTGCTGATCAACGACTGATCATCCTCCGGTCCCTGCACTTCAGGATATTGACTCCCATCACGACTGACGCTCGCACACGTCATACACACTTAGATGGACTGATCAACGACTTACAGACTCCCACACGTGCCATACAGCCGCAGACTTTACTGATCAACGCACTGACCTCGCACAGGTCCACACAAGTCTATTGACTGATTTAACCTCGCAATCCCCGTGTCATTGACTGATCAACGACTGACCTCGCACACGTCCACACACTTAGATTGACTGATCAACGACTGACCTCGCACACGACAACATTATTCGACTCCAAAAGAACGACTGACATAAACAACAGAGTTCATGTGACCATAGGAATAAACAACTCTCGCACACGTCCATACTCTCAGACTGACTGATCAACGACTGACCTCGCACACGTCCACACACTTAGACTGGCTGATCAACGACTGACCTCGTACACGTCCACACACTTAGACTGACTGATTAACGACTGACCTCGCACACGTCCCCATATTTAGACTGGCTGATCAACGACTGACCTTACACACGTCCCCACACTTAGACTGACTGATCAACGACTGACCTCGCACACGTACCCACACTTAGACTGACTGATCAACGACTGACCTCGCACACGTCCAGACAATTAGACTGGGTAATCAACGACTGACGTCGCACACGTCCACACACTTAGACTGACTAATCAACGACTGACCTCACACACGTCCACACACTTAGACTGACTAATCAACGACTGACGTCGCACACGTCCACACACTTAGACTGACTGATCAACGACTGACCTCGTACACGTCCCCACACTTAGACTGACTGATTAACGACGGACTCAAGCCATCATGGAATTATCCAGCGTGCTGTCTATACTGGGTGGATCTCACTTCTTCGCCAAACCCCGGGGTCAAGAGCCCACCTATCGATGTCCAACAACCTCTGTTTCACAACTTCAATTGGCTCACGTGTTTACACTCACAACCCATCAACACAACATGAATGCCAGTGTGTACCCATGCTTCGCTAAGCCCTAGCGTCTTGAACTCTTTACACGCTACAGTGACTTTCGTATACAACAGACCTTTATTTTATAGAGTAATCAGCATTCGGCAGGTGTTGTGGTCCACATCAGGCCGGCCACTTTTACTTCCCATGACTTTACCTGGTACCCATTTTAGTTCGGTCGACCTGAAAGCCAAGGCCATTTTTGAAGAAGAAAATCCGATTCGATGCAGGTCTGAACTTACAACCTTCGGGCTCGAGATGAGCGTCCAGCCGCTACACTCTAGCTGCTGCTGCTATCACAAGTGACGTAATAAAAACATGAACAGATTGCGACTAGCAACTGAGAACAAACCAGCTTCACCCTCGTGCTGGAGCCCTCATTCTGTGCACGGTGTCAAGTTTCCTATCGGTGCACGGATTTTTCAAGTGATGGAAGAAGCTCACGTGTGCTGATTATTAAACAAATTAAGAGTGAATTCCGTTCATGAACATCTCCCATTGTAGTGGAGTCTCATTCATCACTAGTTCTTTACCTGTTAGGTTTTTTAGAAGTTTGAAAAAAAAAGTCAAAATTTGAATTTATGGCCGGCAAACGTAGTCACCACGACTGTCGACTGGTTGTTTTCCTGTTTGACATGATTAGGGAACAGTCATAGGAAGATAACGCAGCCAAATTTACTATACTAACAACTTCCTTCATTTAATCAATCTAGCGATTTTATAAAAGTAAACTGAAAATAATAGGGTGGCTGTCATCTGTTGAGGAGAAGTATATTAAATATGAAACACAAAATGAAGCGTCATGATTGGTCAGTTTCATTGTTTATCAGTCGAAGTAAATTAGCTAAAGCAGATGACTGTGGATATCTTATATGGAAGTCCGTTTGACGCCTGAGTACTTTTTAATGTAAACATAATTCTTATTTTGAACACATCTAAAGTTAAAGTTAAACATATTCAACTGTGCTGCAACGTGAAAGTTTATAGGTTAAGAATTGGTTGCTGAACAGATAATGTTAGCCTTTCCAATGGTCGATGAATTATTCATTGTCACGGTTTTATCAGAGTCTATTGATCTCACGAGCTTTAATGGTTGCGCAATAATGACGGAGATAGAAAATGGACTAAAATGCCGCGCCGGATAAATAATATAGTTAGGGAGTCAGCCAAAGCTCTGTTGTCGTCGTGACAGAAACAGGCTTCTGCTGGTGTCAAGGACATGGCTGGTGTTCTGTCCAAGGTTCAGATGGCAGAGCCCGAGTACGTCCAGACACGGTTTGTGTAGTTTTGATTAGGACCTAATCACAAGCTGAATGTATAACCCAGAGAAAGTTTGATAAAGAAACATTCATGAAACAAACCAACCACAAGATAAATGTATAGCTCAGGGAAAGGTTGAGAAAGCAACATGCTAGAAACAAACCAACAACAGCATTCCATCTTCCTGGATGTGGTGATGGCGCTGATAGCAGCATTGAGGTCTCAGACTATCCTTGTTATCTCTCTTGATACACAGTTATCATGAGTGTGATGTGAAACAGACTATCCTTGTTATCTCTCTTGACACACAGTTATCATGAGTGTGATGTGAAACAGATTATCCTTGTTATCTCTCTTGACACACAGTTATCATGAGTGTGATGAAAATACTGTCTGTCTACCCTTATTCTGAGACATTATGGTTATCTCTGGGGAACTTGATGGAACACATGTTATCATGAGTGTGATGTGAAACAGATTGGGCTATCCTGGCTACTATGGAACTGCTTGAAGCACAAGTGGTCTACGTGGAGTGTGCTACTGTGAAACAAAGATTATCCATGTTATCTCTGGTGACACACGAGTTAGCATGGATGGAAGCACATGTACTGTCTGGTCTACTGCTTATTCTGGAAGCACATGTGGGCTATGGTGGCTACTGGGGAACTGCAAAGGATGGAAGCACATGTAGGCTATGCGGTGTCTACTTGGGAACTGCAAAGGATGGAAGCACATGTGGGTCTATTTGGTGGCTACTAGGAACTGCAAAGGATGGAAGCACATGTGGGCTATGTGGTGGCTACTAGGGAACTGCAAAGAAAGGAAGCACAAGTGGTCTACGTGGTCTATGTGGTGGCTACTTTGGAAGTGCAAAGGATGGAAGCACATGTAGGCTATGTGGTGGTTACTATGGAACAGCAAAGGATGCAATCACGTGTAGGCTATGTGGTGGCTACTATGGAACAGCAAAGGATGGAAGCACATTTGGGCTATGTGGTGGCTACTATGGAACAGCAAAGGATGCAATCACGTGTGGTCTATGTGGTGGCTACTATGGAACAGCAAAGGATGGAAGCACATTTGAGTTATGTGGTGGCTACTATGGAACAGCAAAGGATTGCAATCACGTGTGGTCTATGTGGTGGCTACGATGGAAGTGCAAAGGATGGAAGCACATGTGGGCTATGTGGTGGCTACTAAGGAACAGCAAAGGATTGAAGCACATGTGGGCTATGTGGTGGCTACTATGGAACAGCAAAGGACGCAAGCACGTGTGGTCCTCGGTAGCTTCAATCTTTATATGAGCACTTTGGTGAGTTCTCTGATCTTTAAATATGATGCAGTCTTCCCGAGTGAAGGAGACAGGAGGTGTTGGTCACTTCAGTGCCTGTTTTCACATAACTCGCGAAATTTTAGCTTCACAAAAAGGCATCTTTGTTTTTTTCGACCACCTACAGCTGGCTTCTGTCTGTGACTGTCTGACTTGTGTCGAGATTCTTAATCAACTTCTTCTTTTAGTCCTAACATAGCTAAAACAACCAACCCACGACACATCCAGCAACTAACTTTTAATAATATAACAACCAACAGCTTGGGGCCTCAATGCCTACAATTACCTGCCAAGGTATAGATATGGAGTGTATCCACCCTTTCACCTCACCACATTCAGACACCTCAACCCATCCCACGCAGACACCCCACTATCCAGATAACTCCCTCTCTCTCTTCCTCTCACACATACAAAAATACAAAATGAAGCTTTTAACATTTTCAAATAAATGCCAGACATGCCATTGTGTAAGGAACAGATTAGGTGGATATTTTGCCGAGCTCTACACTTAAAATCAAGTGTAAGCAGATATAGTACAGGTGTAATCAAGAACAAATACATCTCCGTGTGTGGCCCGGGTTGCCAGGCTGGAGTGGTCCCGGCATGAACCAGGAAATGGCGCAGCCCCACAGCTGATGAATACTTCGCTTGTGGAGCGCTGGCGTCGGTTGATGAGTACCAATTGCCGGCGTCACCGGCTCTGTGTGCTGACTACTAGACTTTTGTCATCGTGAAGTATTACAAGTATCTCACTGCGATCTGTATCCATTTCTAGCTTAGGTTGTGAATGTTGCATAAGAATTTTTAGTAGTATTTACCGTTGAATAACTCACTTACTATGTATTTTCCCTGTGTGGGTTTCGGGTCCTATTGTGGGGGGGGGGGGGGGGGGAATGGAACGGCTCCCCCCACCCCCCAAACAAGAATGTTGTACTAGTCGATCAATAAAGAGTGGTTACTTCGATGTCTGAGAGGCGAGGTACCAACCGTAGGCAAAAAAAAAAGCCTGTTCTGTAAGACAGATGTGTACGCAAAACTCAAGTCCTGGAACAATGTTAAAATCCATACGTGGACGAACAACCAGAATATTCCACCGGAGTGTAGTGGATGATCAACCAGAACATTTCACCGGAGTGTAGTGAAAGAACAACCAGAACATTTCACCGGAGTTTAGTGAAAGAACAACCAGAACATGCCAATAGAGTGTAGTGAAAGAACAACCAGAACATGCCACCAGAGTGTAGTGAAAGAACAACCAGAACATGCCACCAGAGTGTAGTGAAAGAACAACCAGAACATTTCACCGGAGTGTAGTGAAAGAACAACCAGAACATTTCACCGGAGTGTAGTGGGTGAACAACCAGAACATTTCACCGGAGTGTAGGGGACGAACAACCAGAATATTTCACCGGAGTGTAGTGGGTGAAAAACCAGAACATTTCACCGGAGTGTAGTGGACGAACAACCAGAACATTTCACCGGAGTGTAGTGGACGAACAACCAGAACATTTCACCGGAGTGTAGTGAAAGAACAACCAGAACATTTCACCAGAGTGTAGTGAAAGAACAACCAGAACATTTCACCGGAGTGTAGTGAAAGAACAACCAGAACATTTCACTGGAGTGTAGTGAAAGAACAACCAGAACATTTCACCGGAGTGTAGTGAAAGAACAACCAGAACATTTCACCAGAGTGTAGTGAAAGAACAACCAGAACATTTCACCGGAGTGTAGTGAAAGAACAACCAGAACATGCCACCGGAGTGTAGTGAAAGAACAACCAGAACATTTCACCGGAGTGTAGTGGAAGAACAACATGAACATGTCACCGGAGTGTAGTGGAAGAACAATCAGAACATTTCACCGGAGTGTAGTGGAAAAAAAACAACCAGAACATTTCACCGGAGTGTAGTGGAAGAACAACCAGAACATTTCACCGGAGTGTAGTGGACGAACAACCAGAACATTTCACCAGAGTGTAGTGGACGAACAACCAGAACATCCCACCAGAGTTTAGTGGACGAACAACCAGAACATTTCACCAGAGTGTAGTGGACGAACAACCAGAACGTTTCACCGGAGTGTAGTGGACGAACAACCAGAACATTTCACCGCAGTGTAGTGGACGAACAACCAGAACATTTCACCAGAGTGTAGTGGACGAACAACCAGAACATTTCACCAGAGTGTAGTGGACGAACAACCAGAACGTTTCACCGGAGTGTAGTGGACGAACAACCAGAACATCGCACAACTGCTGAAGAAGAGTCAGAAGATTATTTATTTATGTTCAGGGAGGAGCTGTAAGAAATTCAGCAGTCAAATCTCGTGAAATGCTCCTACTTTTCGTTCAGTCGAGAACGAGGAGAGAACGAGACTGTTAACACTACAGACGCACTTCCTCTGTTGATATCTCCACATATACATCTGCCCGTTGGTCTGGAATCCATTAGGAAGACAACCCAACATGTTCTGAATAAGTGACACCGCACTGAGTAAACACGCTGTCAGCCCTTCTCGGCTATTTTTTTTTTTTTGAGAGCAACTTCAAATTTTTTTTTTTCTTTCTAAGAGTAAACAGTATTTACTTTATTTACTTTCCCGCCATTTTTGATTCTGAACTTCCGCGCCAGAAGCATCAAATATGGCCAGCAGAACCTGGGGCATGTCCTGTTTTTTGCTATGGTTCTCTGTTGTACCTGCCTGGTTTATTTAGTACACCAACAAGTAAAGGCAATAATAAGAAGGGAAACATATTTCATTCCTAAAATAAGAAGAATCCCTAGGCCATTTTTAAAACACGGGTCATCTCCTTAGGATAAAACTATACAGAGGAACATCAATAATGTGGATCGATACCGGCGGCGATTTGCCCTGGCAATCAAATCATACTTCAATTTTACACTCAGGGGGTACCCGAAGATTCTCTTCAGTCTGCAAATTATTCTCCAGCTTAAGCACACAACAACACAAATGTCCTGGTATATTACGCAACACTGCCAAAAAGGCCCATCGCCTCGCAGGGATATTTCCACTTAAAATCAATTTTTCATATCCCCGCGGATAAATACAAAGAAACTGATAAATAGATTCTCTCGGCAAACGGGCAAGTACGGCTAGCCCCGGTAAACACCAGGGTAAAGATGAAACATTCCCGGGATTGGAAGACATGCATATTCCATAGCCATGTTTCTACCCGGCCATGCTGTGGATTGCCAGTTTGTAGGCATGGATGATCTAAAATAATTTTGCAAGCCAAACAAGGATTGATGTCAGAGAGCTCATTATTGAAGCCATTATTCCCTGATTACAAGAGCCATCTCGGTAGAGCAAACGGAATCGTGAATCTGACAGGGAACAAAGAGCTCAATATGGCAGGCGGAAATTATGCTTTTATAGCCGAAAATGTTATATTTAATAATCTGAGATTATTCAAGAAAAACGAATTATGTGTTGCCTGACAGTCCCAAATGTACTGGAATTAAAGAGCTTTACATGCGCAATAGTGACAATGTAATGGGAAAGCTCTCCAACAGTAAAGATAAAATGAACAAGTTGAAGGAATACTACAAGGAACTTCGACAAGAACAGCCGCAGAAAGAGAACCTGTTTTGCAGCCTGAATAAGTATCGCTGAATACAAACTGAAATACCGCCCAAAACATAATTTGTCTTTTCTTAACTCCCTTGGCATTCTCAAAGGATGGGAAAGCGCCTGCCACAGGTGACACTCCAGCAGAACCTATGAAAGTCTATATAAACACTCCAACAGAATTTCTAGATGCATTATTCGATAGATTTTGGGAAACAGAAGACACACCGTCGGACTAGGGTATCTGGTGGTGTAGCCAATGACAAAGTCCCTGCAGGAACATTACAGAGAGTTAAAACCATTACCAGTTCAGGGGGAAATATTAGGCAAAATCGGACATTTGACAGACTTTCGGTTAAAATGGACGCTAGGCACGGTCACTGTTTTAAGTTGTGGCAAATTTTTTACTTCTGTCAGACGGTGTCCGTTGCATTTTTGTTCCATTTGTAGACTGAAAGGATATGATTTCATCGCCCAGCTTCTGAGTTGAGTTCATGGCGCGACACTGTGAGCTGCGGATTTCATTTAGAATATTTTTCGACTGTGACCAACGTGGTGGTGTGAATTTTAGATTCAAAAAGTGGCGCGATGCCTGTTGTCGCAATATTGGGGGTGCCCGTATGCGATTAAAAGTGATCGCGTGTGCAAATAATGATCTGTTGTTGTCTTCTGTTACCGTCGATTATGAACTGCATTTCTAATGTCAAACTGTGTGTGTTAGAACTTCTGATGCCTACCGTAAGCTTTTAATGTGTGTATGTGCTAGTGCATATAATGAGACAGCAGTCTGTCAATGTTTGGTGTGCTTTTACTAATTAATCCGGCCTTGCCCCTTTTCCACACTTGCTTATTCTTATTTCGGACTTGTGCACATGCACGAGCCAGCCAAACACTGTAGATGGCACTGCGAAACGAAAAGCTCCATACAAGGAATCGGTTTTCAATGGACTAGGGAGTGCAGCAGTTCCACAGTGTCTGTGTTCGAACCATAGCTTTTTGCCATATTGGCCAACCCCTCCCTCCCTCTTTAGTCACTCAGTGTACTCTGCTGTGTCTGTTGATGTCTACTCCACCCATTTCCCAGGTATAACGACCACGTTTTTCGTTTCCCGTATGCGCGTTGGTAATATACAGGCTAGTACCTGTCCTAGTCATCCTGTTGAACAAAGTTTTTCGCGAAGGGCATAGATGCGTATTATTTATTTTGTACATTAGAGTCATATGTAGTCACTTCATAGTGAGGGCGTATTTGTGTATGTGTACTGTGTTGTTCTTTATGTGCTGATGAAGGCTAATCGCCGCAACGTCCTTTGTTTGTTCATTGTGATCGATTTTGTAAAGCTAACATAAACTATTTGTTATTTCTTACCCACTTCTTCTCTTCCCTATAATTTTCTACACCTTAAAGAATTTACAATACTTATCAACATTCCGACCTGAAGTTATGCCGACAGGACTTGTTCTGTCCGATACTGACAGAGCGCTTGCAACCTTCGACATACACAACCACACCGGGCTGAAGGTTTGCCAAATCAGATAACTGACAGCGGACACGTGGTTGACACGTTCCGGTTTGGGGTGATCCCAATGTCACAGACTACGAAAACATGGATTTGATGTTTGCATCCCTCAGAAGTTGTAATCCTCATTGGGACGTTCTGTATTCCTGGCTATGCCATCGCATTTTAATGAGAAATAGTCATTAGCATCAACCCCAGCCGCTGTAACGTTTGGCCTCGTTTGTGTTCTCAATTTAGCCCTAGCAACTTCCTGATTGGCTACACATTAGCTTAACCGGCCAGGCCGACTTTGATGCCGGATTGATAATGTTGCTATAAGTGGCCAGGATTAGTTGAGTTGGGAGGCCAACATCTGAGGGCTAGAAGTAACTACAAGATGGATTCCATTAGCTGGTCTTCTACGAAGGAGAATGGTAACTTCATTGTTGTGACAAAGCTTGGCAGAGCCCGCGGAATCACGTTAAAGGGATACTATCAAAAACACAGAATTGGTGAAATCACGTTAAAGATATACCTATATCATCACGGTGGTGTAGAGGCTAGACGCTTGCCTGCGGATAGGAAGGTAGCGGTTTCCGGTCCTGACGGAAATGACCTTGGCTCGCATGTCAACCTAGCCTTAAATGGGTACCATGTAAAGACATGGGAAGTAAAGCCGAGCGCCATGGTGTTGACCAATAAACCACTGATTGTCGATTGGTCTATAAAATATAATTCTAGCCCTATTTGCCCTTTACTTGACCTTTAACACCGCTAGAGACAGCTGTGTTAGAAATTTGGGCCGAAAGGACATGTGGGTGAGAGCACAGGACTTGGTTGGTTTTGTGGAAGCCATGGTATCAAAGTGCCCAATGGGCTTTCAGCTGTATATAACTTGGAAATCGGTTGCATCTGTGTGAAGTTGTCAACTGCTAGTTAAATAAAACGATAAGATACATGGACATTATAAAACCAGAAGTGACGAAAACAGGCGCAGTCCTCAAGATAATGCAATCATGGATTCAATCAGCAATCAAATAAAAAAAAACTAACCCCTGTAGACATTTATTATTAAAAAAAGAATTAAACATCGCATCAGATAATAAACAAAAGGTATGTACTGATGAGTACTGATAGAAAGAAATTTAAAAAAAGTAAAAAAAAAAAAAAAAAAAAAAATTAAAGATCCGTTTTCACGCCTTAGGCGGATTGGGCATATGGGAAGAGCACCCATATTTTTACAGACCAATCGGCACTAGGTGGGTAATTGGTCAGCATCACGCCGGTCGTCTTTACTTCCCCAGGACATCCATCCTGGTACCCATTTTAGGCTGGGTCAACCGGTGACGACCCATACCACGATACAAATCCCCGCAGCCAGCAGTGGGTTTTGATCGAGGTACGTTGGAATTACGAGTTGGACTCGCAACGCCTAAGCCACGGACGCCACGATAGAAAGAAAGAGACAACATACAATCGAGCTATGCCTGGAATCGAGCCTGTCACCTCCAAACGACGACAACGTCTCGCTGCAGAACCAAGTGTACTAAGACGTATGACCAACCAGATACCATTAAAAAATGTCTGCATTAACCATGTTTATGATAAGCTTGAACCCAAACTATGGAACACGGACACAATTCGTCTCGAGCGATTAAAATAACACCATAGGTTACAAAAACTGATATTAACCAAGCATGGGTAGAATAATAAACACAGTAACAATTAGAAATACACAGGACCACGATGCCGTATCCAGTGAAAACTGACAACTCACACCAGCACACCGAGGCCAGCATTTTTGTTGACAGTGACAACCATGTAACCTAACTGAAAATAAAGAATGTCCAACTGATAACATGAAATAAGATGAGAGCAAAAAAGCAGGAAATCACAAACATATCAGATTAAACTTGATGAAATCAGATGAAGTCGAGGCAGTATCATTCACAGAATATAAAGACAACGAAACAATTTAAATGGTGGGGGGGGGGGGGGGGGGGAGGGGGTTGACCCTTCGAAGGCGTCGTGCATGTGCCTGAAAGGCAAGTAATCAACGTTCTGGAAACCAAAGGTCCACAAGTGGGCGAACAACCAGAACCTTCCCCTGACGCTCACAACCTGTCGACGCGCGAAAAAAGAACAAGAAATAAACCTTAAAAAAAAAAAAACACACACAACTGCCCACCGATTCCACCATAGTGCTGGAGGATCATCAAATTAATAACAAAAATGTCCGCAATTTCATGAACTTGATTGTCGAACCTTTGAAGCATTTCACCACAAAAGAGCATCAGAGAATTGGGACGCTGACGGATAGATGGACTGAGTACGAAATCTCTTCACATACATGCTCTCTCAATAGCTCCTCCTGAAGAAGACTAATCCTCACTCGACACCATGCTTTGTACACAACGTGTAATGTGATCATCTATCATAACATCTTTAAAACAACATGCTGCGATGCAACAGGGATAAGAGAGAAGAGACAGTCAGAGAGGAGAACAAAAGAAACGACAAAGCAATACCAGGATTTGACTTGAAACCAGCCATCATTACATGAGATGAGGGAGTGAGTGTACACAAAAGACCAGCCCAACACGGTTGTTGAAGCACTGTACAACCAAGACCACGGTACAATATGTAAATTTCTGCCTTTCCACATCACCGCTTCAACCTTCAATGCCGACTAGCATCTGGACACGTCGCGCCTATGTTTATCCACGGCCAGATACGTGACCACATTATCTTTGAAAACTGGATGCCTGTTTGTAATTGCAAATTATTTCTGCTTGGCAAGATAACTGGGGACCACCTCTTAACGCTGGGCAACGGTTTCTGTAAGACTTTCTATGGCAACGTGGAGAAGACCAACAACGACCGTTATCATCTCGCAGGTTGAAGAGGAAAGCAAACTTCTCGATGATGTATGTCAAAATCAGGCCCTGTTTAGTCTCGACAAAGCCGCGCTTATCAGTCAAACTGGCTTGTTGCTAACAGGCTGCCAAAGATCAGCACTGCCAAGAGAAGACGGACATATGAGAAAATATGGCGGATTATTTACCGATAAGTCAAGATTAGGGACAAAGTGTAGACATGGGTTAGCCCCTAGATAAAATATAGCATCGTTGGACAAACATCTATTTAGGCGCTTATCTAACGCTTCATTTTCTAGAATGTCTTATTGGCATTTTTGCGCGCGCGCACACACACACACACACACGCTCACGCACGCACGTGCGCACGCACGCACGCTCGCTTGCACGCACACACACACACACACACACACACACACCACATATACATACGTGCGGATGCCTGTGGCCCATTGGTCTTGTATTCAAAACCTTATTAGGGCGGGTATGTGCATTTTTTGTTACGTTGACCAGGACTCTTATGTCGACCTACACTAAAGTGGGTACAAGGAATGGTCAGGGAAGTAAAGAAGCATCGAATGCAATAGGTCAATAAACAAATATAAGCGCAGCACCATATACCGAAATCGCGTCAAGGTGCTGCAACGTTCCTTTACCATTCATTTAGAATTCCACATTATTATACCAGGATGAAATACACATTCTCGCACGCCCATCCTCCTCCCCAATATGCAGATAAGTAGGGTATGCTAAAACAGTATTTAAATAAACAAAACCTATCTTATGCAATAAATGCCTACCCCGGAAAAGTTAGAGATAAAAAATTACTGCATGCTGCGTGTAGAACCAGTTGTAACATATGGCTGTGAAAACTACACAGCAAATAATCAAGCCAAACAATTTCTTGAGGTCTTACAGATGTCGTTTTGCAGAATGCTAAAAATTCACTGCACAGCCAGAATGAGTAAACCAGAGGTTTTGAAAGAATCAAGGGTCGGAAAACCACTTATCATCAATACCGGAAAGAGACAATCATGTTTTTTGCCAGGTTATGAAAAGAAGGAAACTGAAACATGTTGTGGCAACTGGAAAGATTTGTGGAAAAAAAAACAGAGAAGCCGACCCGAGCTGATTTAATGCCAGCCTTGTGTCATAGCAGGGAGGAGTGTCAGCACACAGACTTATACATGCTGCTGGAAATAGGAAGTTGTGGAGGTACGTGATCGTCGGCTGAGACATTTATGCCAGCCTTGTGTCATGCAGGGGGAGTGTCAGCACATAGACTTATACATGCTGCTGGAAATAGGAAGTTGTGGAGGTACGTGATCGTCGGCTAGACATTTTATGCCAGCCTTGTGTCATAGCACGGAGGAGTGTCAGCACATAGACTTATACATGCTGCTGGAAATAGGAAGTTGTGGAGGTACGTGATCGTCGGCTAGACATTTAATGCCAGCCTTGTGTCATAGCAGGGAGGAGTGTCCAGCACATTAGACTTATACATGCTGCTGGAAATAGGAAGTTGTGGAGGTACGTGATCGTCGGCTAGACATTTAATGCCAGCCTTGTGTCATAGCAGGGAGGAGTGTCAGCACACAGACTTATACATGCTGCTGGAAATAGGAAGTTGTGGAGGTACGTGATCGTCGGCTAGACATTTTATGCCAGCCTTGTGTCATAGCACGGAGGAGTGTCAGCACATAGACTTATACATGCTGCTGGAAATAGGAAGTTGTGGAGGTACGTGATCGTCGGCTAGACATTTAATGCCAGCCTTGTGTCATAGCACGGAGGAGTGTCATCACATAGACTTATACATGCTGCTGGAAATAGGAAGTTGTGGAGGTACGTGATCGTCGGCTACACACTTAATAATGATGTACAAAAATGGATACACTGTTCGTTCGAATGTTACTCCATTTATGAAAAACGTTTCTTTCTCTTTAAAGACAGCTTCTACGGTAACAAACATTTTTGTGTGTATTTTTACATGTACAGCCTCATGGTGATATTATCTTAACCCATCCTTGCCAACTTAGGACCTTGAAAGTCAAAGAAAATACTGTTGACAGGCAGATAGAGTTAAGAGATATTTGTTTGTCACATTTCTGGCATGAACGAGTCCAGTGAATCTAGATAGAAAAAAAAGACGATGGATATGACATATACTGAGAAGACAAGTTAGTAACATGGCTCTAATGTACTTCGCCTGGAACCAGCAGGGCAGAAGATATAGAGGAAGACCAAAATCGCCGCGAGTAGACGTCATTATAGAGACTTATGGAAGTGAAACTGCATCAGACAAACTAATGAATGATGCGCAATGGAGACATAAAGGGAGCCGCCCTGGTCTAGCGACTAGACGCTGGCCTGCGGATCGGAAGGTCGTGGGTTCGGCTCCTGACATGGTGCGGATTTTTTTTTCCCAAATGACTTTGGCTCTCAGGTTGACCCTGACTTGAGTGGGCACCAGGTAGAGTCCTGGGAAGTAAAGGCGCTGACCACCTCACTCACCATGTGCCATCTGGTCTATCACATATCATTCTAGTCCTTTATACCCAATACGCCTGGACAGGGTCCTTTACCTAAATGGAGAGGGAAAAGCACTTTTTTACTGGGAAGAAATCGACGTCTGTGGCCACTGAAGTCCTAAGCACCACAACCAAACAGCTGCAATAGCCACTGTAACGTTTTTATCTGGCTATCAGGCTTTGAGTCAGGGTTCCAACATAGTTCTAACAGACAGCGTTGCCGGCAAAATCCAGCAGCTCGCACAGGTACTAAATGTATAAGGCAGATGTGTAAAAATCTACAGTCTGCCACTAAAATCTATCCAAGGCTGACGAAAGCAGCAGTCGTGACAAAACATCGCATGCACATGCATTACTTCATAAGGCACTTCACTACTTCTGTGGCAACCTTTCAGTCGCCACTTTCTGAATATGAATTTTTTGGTATTGGTTAGTTGCGTATCCTTTACAGGACCTTGCAGAACCAACCCCAGCAGTCCCTGGCTGTTGTTTGGTTTCTCTAGGCAAATTTACGTCCAGTAGTTTGCCATTGCTTCCTGGACGGTCGGCCCCCTAATACCACTGTCGAAACCAACGCAAGGCGCATGGCCCGCAGCTGGGATCGAACCCGGCACCCCGGCATAACGAAGCGTTCGCATCGACTTAGCCACAGAGCTGACTATATGAAGTTTACAAATGCCAATTACTTAACTCAGAAGCTGGACAACAGAACCGAACATCGCTTTTACCTCGCTTGTTGTCCGACCGCAGCTAGTGCTGTCACCCAACTCTCTCACTAGCGAGTTTGCAACACACATCCAATACGCATTTCCAATGAACAGGGGAGAACATCCTGTACCATGGGAAGATCAGGTTGGCGTTAGCAACGATATCGCTTTAACCTCGCTTCAGTTGTCCGACCAGTATTGCGCACACCCACTGCTCTCGTTAGGGACTGAAAATTATCCATCCTGATTACAGGCGAACATCCTGTACTATCAGAGAAATCAGGCTGGCGTTACAAGACACACTAAAACATTCAAAACACACTGCGCAAAGTACCCTCACGGAATCTGATTTCGCGATACAAACGGAGCCAAATCATGTCGATTGTATTTGTTTGCAGGTAAGTCTTCACCCACGACCTGCTCTTGCTTCACCACAATAGCACGTCTATCAATAGAAGTCAGCCAACTGATTTGAATAGGTTCTTCAATCTACTGACCTAAGTATTCGTTGACATATCGACCTGCAGGGCTTGCCAGGAAAGTGCCAGCCTGATTTGAGAGGCCATGTTGGCTACGAGGAGTTGGTTAATTGCTCGTGGACATCCCTAGACCTGCTTATTGATCCCCACAAGCCACACATCAAACGGCAGACGACGATAAGATAGATCACCTCGTACGGTGTGGGTTTTGGTCTTTAAGCAATTGATGAGCGCCAACATAGTTCTGGCTGAAAAAGCCTCCTCTGGGCACAGCAGCACACCTGATACCACAGGTAAAACGCAAACACTTCACAAAGCTGACAAGAATCCAACAGTCGATTCTCGTAGATGTCTTAGAAGACAAAAAGACAAGTCAGAAGTATTTAATTGTGTTATGTTTTCGTTGATTCCTTCTACATCTGACAACTCTTCTAAATTGCTACATGGAGGCAAAGTGGCGTCCAGTATGATCACAAAGCTCTTCTGAACATTGAAAAGGTCTTTCGTCTATAAGAGGGAAGTTGATGTAAAAGACTTTCCTCTGTACTAGGTATAAAAGTACCATCACCAAGGGGACTGTGTTGCAGAGTTCCTAATCACTAGAATCTAGCGGACTGTGCAGGTTGATACTGGAACTTCACGTTTGTGGAGAGGTATATTTGGATATAACCACATCGTTATTACGTACAACACATAGAGGCAGGCTGGGATTACTGCACATCAGGAATGCCTGGGATTACTGCACATCAGGAATGCCTGGGACTGTAGTACATAAGGAATGCCTGGGATTGTAGTACATAAGAAATGACTGGGATTGTAGTACATAAGGAATGCCTGGGATTGTAGTACATAAGGAATGCCTGGGATTGTAGTACATAAGGAATGACTGGGATTGTAGTACATAAGGAATGACTGGGATTGTAGTACATAAGGAATGACTGGGATTGTAGTACATAAGAAATGACTGGGATTGTAGTACATAAGAAATGACTGGGATTGTAGTACATAAGAAATGACTGGGATTGTATTACATAAGGAATGACTGGGATTACAGAACATAAGGATTGGCTGAAATTGCAGCACACAAGGATTGGCCGACATTGCAGCACATAAGGATTGGCTGATTTTACAGCGCATAAGGACTCGCTGGGATTAGGATTTAGTTGGTAATTTCCCACCCTAGTGTGTTAAAGTTTTTCTGTCAACGGACAAAAGCCCAAAGCCCGAAGGAAACTGTCATTTGTGCGTGTGTGTTTGTGTGTTTTTGGGGGGAGGGGTGGGGTGGAGGAGAGGGGGGGGGGCGGCTGAATAGGCCCAGAAACGTGGACTTATTAGTGATGATTCCTTCACTCTAAGTGCATCTTCTAAGTGGCAGGAAATCAGACGTGTGCATAGAAATAAGTCAGATCTGTAAAACGAGTGTGCAGGCAAACCTCAAGTTCTGTATAAGCTCCAGAAGTGGACGAACAACAGAGGTTTTACCTGAGTGTACGGCCAGTGAACGCCTAGAAGAAGAAGAATAAATGTGGTACTTGTAAAATGCATATTTTTTTCTCATTGTCTCTACCTCTCTCTCCCAGGATGTGAACCCGCCACCTTCAGCTTCTGAATGAATCAAAGGACACAATCTGCTCAGAAAAGACCCTAAAATATTAAACTGTCGTGTGATCTGTGGACGGGGAACAGGTAACACGCCATTGTGGAAGCGCACCGTTTAACTTCTAAGGTGTATCATTATGTCGCTTTTTTGTGAGTCCTAATCGATAGAGTTGGGGTTGTATCTCCTCTATACAAGAATTCAAACCATTCGCAAGGTAATTTGTTGGATTCTGAAGGTGTTTCAACTACCCAACTTCGAGAACCGCAAATTTGAGACAAAACATGCGGGGGCAATGTTGCCTTTCCTAGCAAAAATAAACAGTATGCAGAAAGTTCTGCTGACTTGTAAACGGTGCCCTGACAATGTCCACATGAAACATCCTGTACTTATTTATAGACATCCATTGGCAATTGTGAAGCAGCCGCGTGGAGGGAGGCACCGAGTTGAAGCGGTCTGCAGAAGGTTCTCTGGTGTGAGGTTACGGCGGGTTCCACCCAGTGTACCGTTGAACATTTCTGCATCCATTAGCCCCGTGACAGGTGCTGGCAAAACAACACTGTCTGCTGGAAAGTGCCCTGGTAAATTCTGTGGCATTCCATTAACTCTTGACATTCAGCACAAAAAACTCTGGGTCTGGAAGATTCTCAAGACAAGTTCGAGTAACTGGGCAGAATTTGTTTATCTTAATGAACATTCACTTGCACGATGTGTGGTTAAATTCTTTAGAGATTCGACAAATGCTAGAAATTTTGCCTTTTTTTAAAAAAATTATATAAACATCGGAATATTTGTCATTAAAAGGCAGACTGAGGTGGAGTTCTCAAATAAGGAAATTGTTATTACATTTGTATAGGATAAGAATCAAGTAAATTTGCGACTGCTTCCCAAAATAATTAAGCAGTTTACACAAAGTAGTGTTTTCGCCTTTTTTCGGCAAGATGTGTACAAATGGATTTGTGGTAAGTGCACTTGCCGACTAACGAAAAGGACACGCAGTGTTTGATCTCTAGAAAAGACGAGTTGTTTGTGTCTGCCGAGAACTGTCCTTGTTCTACCCAGCCTCAAACGTGTGTCAGAAGTTTCCAGACGAGAATTCACACAATTGGTTAGGTCCTAGCAAATATAATGCCTTCAAATGTATTTAATAACTAATAACTCTAGTACTACATACCCTATATGCTGAATAAAATCTTCTTCTTCTTAACGTTCACCGGATGTAAACTCTAGAAGAAAGTTGTGGTTGTTCGTCCACTTCTGGACTTTGATCTTGTTCTAAAATATGAGTTTATGTGCACATTCCTATTATTTATCTGGCTTATTTGTATGCAGACTGTTGTTTCTTGCCTCTCTGTTAGATGTTCTCAAATTATTAGTCATTTCTTACGACATGCTTACTAAGGGCAGCGGGAAAATGGCAAGAAGAAAACTCACGATTGTATAGGCTAAGGGTTAGGAGTTAGGGGGTGAAAGGTGGGGGGGGGGGGTCGACCCATTGAACATGTGATATAGAAGGCCCTCGTCCCAATAATGTTAGGGGGAGGGGCGTCAGGGCGTTTCGAGGCCCCTGATCCACACGAATCTGGTGCCAGGAAGCACCGTGAGTTCTGGAATCGATATCACGAATGAGTTTAGAATCAGCCCATGACAAATCGCCTGGCGCAAACAAGTTATATCTGGTCATTTGTCAGTGAGTGCTGCATGATCTTCAAAACATTATTATTGTTATTGTTATTATTATTATTATTATTATTATTATTAATCATTATCTTCTTCTTCTTCTTCGTCTTTTTCTTCTTCTTCTTCTTCTCCTTCTTCTTCTTCCTCTTCTTCTTTTCTTCTTCTCCTTCAGCACTTCCAGCGCACTTAGGACCCTCATTGCCCTAGCTATCACCAGCCTCCATTCATCTCTCTGACTTGTCTGTACTTGTAATTTGTGACTCCAACTATCTTTAGGTTTGCCTGCATATTGTCTCTCTTTATCACTTTCCACCTTGGTCTGCCTGTTGGTCTACCCCCTTTTAACTTCCCTGCTTACAGCGTTTTGTCTGTCTGTCATTCCCTCTGAATTTTCCCTCACCATTTCAGAAACTAAATTACTCTACCCATATCAAAGACCCTACAAGTTCAGATCAGACGAATAATAATGAAGGTCATGGTTGGCGAAAGACGGGCGGTGGTTGACCAATATGGAGGCCATGGTTGGCGAAAGACGGGCGGTGGCTGACCAATATGGAGACCATGGTTGGCGAAAGACGGGCGGTGGTTGACCAATATGGAGGCCGTGGTTGGCGAAAGACGGGCGGTGGTTGACCAATATGGAGGTCGACTAGACTTGAATATGCGCGAGGCGGGAGAGTTGACACAAGATCCACATCCTTGCTGGCGAGCTGTAAAACGAGCGACGTTCTGCGTATGTCGTCATACACCTTCACGGATTCACGGGACACTAGGTCACTATGTCTCTCTCGGCCTACATACACCCGGGCATGTTTCCTGACCAGCGGCAGGCGAGCCCTCATGAAGAAAACATTGGGGCAGGGGGACCTCAGACTCCTTATCACTGTATTAGGGGAGGGTGCTCAAAGAGTGTGAACCGTGTTTAAGTGCATAATAGTAATAGTGGGAACAAAGATAGAAAAATTGAAGGGTGGGGGATCAAGGTTCCTGAGCCTTATGTTGAGGCGCCTCCGACGAGGGAGTACAAGTCCAGTGTATTGCATCAATGGCTTGTGGGTTCAGTGTTTAGTCCCCTATAGAAATGCCATTAGATACTTTTAAATAATTCTTTGCTTAAGATGAATGTAGAGAAAATCATATGGCTTTACAGCTCAACATGTCTTTTCCTAATTGGCCATTTATCTCCCCTTTCCTCCCCCTCTGGGGGTGGTCATACATCTCTCTCTCTCTCTCTCTCTCTCTCTCTCTCTCTCTCTCTCTCTCTCTCTCTCCCAAAGGTACACACACACACACATGCCCTAAGCGCACACAGGTTACCTCAATGCTGGTAGATTCCCATAATCCTCTCCACTTCGCCCAAAACCCAAACGCCCTTAACAAATTAGCCTCACTTGTCAGTTTGGCGCATCATGCTCCCCCCTCCCCCTCCCTAATTTCACCCAAGTAAGCCAGTGTCGAATGTAAGAGGAAAACAATCTCTAGGATTGTTTATTTTGGGAATAAACCGAAACGTCTAACCTGACACCTGGGCCGTGGCATGTGCCACAGAGATCAGCTTTTGGCCATGAGATTTTCAGAAAGAACGAGAGAAAGCAGAAATGTAATGTCAGAAAGAACGAGAGAAAGCAAAAATGTAATGTAACAGCCAAGTCTAGTTGAGTTTGACAAGTGCGGATATATTTTGTGGGTGAATTCGAGACCATTCGTGTCAAATAAAATAATTGTATTTTTTAACTGGCAAAGCTTTTCAACATTAATTATGAGCGATTCCCACCTTCCCATTTTGTGTCGCTTTCTGGTCTTCTAGAAAATGCCTGATTACATTTGGAGTTATGAACTATTCGGCAGTTACTAGGCTAGTTACTTCTTCTTCTTTGCGTTCGGTTTTGTATGCTGAGAGCAGACCATCAGATAGGTTTCCCCTATGAACTCGCATGTCAGTAGCAGGTCCTTCGTGGTTCCCCATAGCTTGCTTTGCGCACTTTGCTCTTGAGGCCATGTGTCTTTTTGAAGTTGTTGGTAGAGTGGGCAGGTCTGCAGAATGTGCTTAGGTGTTTGTGGTTCTGTTTGACAGGCACATTGTGGGGACTGTACAATCTTTTATTTTATGCATGTGGTAGTTGAGCCTGCAGTGTTCTGTTCGTATACAGAAAATTGTAGGTTGCTTTCTATTGAGTCTGCTGATGGGGTCTTGTGGATGTTTACTGTAAGTTTGTTCTCTCCACAATTCATTGTATTTTCCTTTGGTAAATGTTCTGATTTCTGGTAATGACAATGAATGGATGTGTTGCTTTATCTTTGCTCCATTCTTTGCAAGTCTGTCTGCAAACTCATTTATTGGTATGCCGCAGTGAACCAGGATCCACTGGAGAACGATTTGACTGTTTTTTGTGAGTCTGTTTAGCTGACGGGTCAGTTCTCTCTCCGTGTTGTCTCGTGGATCCATCTGAGTCGTATGGATGACTGACATGCAGTGACAAAGAAATTTTTTTTTACTGTTTTTAATTTTTCTTTCCTTGAGTACTTTGGCTAAATGAATAATTGCTTGCTGCTCTGCTCTGAAATTTGTTGAAAGTCTTGCATGACGTTTCTCCTGTGGTTCCATCTTGCAGCATGATGACCGATCCAGCTCCTCTGTTGTTGTCTGCCCTCTCCAATGATCCATATGTGTATACATGTGTCCATCCAGGTTTTGGATAACAGTTGTAGACATGTTCAAGGGTCTGTGCATGCAGTAGTAGGTCACAATCTTCAGACTTTCTGTCTATGATTAGGCGAGTTACATATTATGTAACTGGTACTATGCGAGTGATATATTATTTATGTTACTATGTGAGTTACAGATTATTTCGCAGTCACTGTGCGAGCTACATAATGGTTCACAATCTGTTATGTTTAAGCTATGTTATCACAACCGACGTCTTCGCACATTGGGCATCCTCGTGCGTGTTCAGTCCTCCGATGCAGCAGCCACTAAAAGGCACCTGTACTGACTGTACCCATGAGGAGTTGGTCTTTAACTCAAGACCACTAAGCTTAACTCCTCGGTCACGTAGTCGTGTTAGCGTCAGAGATTCGCCATTATTCCCCAGCCTTGTCTGTAGAACGTTGATGATATCAACTCTTTCCAAACTCATCCCAGTAAACATTGGTGCATTACTTACCAGCTGGTCAGCTCATTAATTTCCATTTACTCCTGCGTGTCCAAGTGTGTAGATCCAGGTGATGAAGGTCAACTGCGACTTCCGAATGCTTTGTACCAATTCATAGCGTAGACTAACTGCAGTGGCTTTCTAGAGCATGTTCAGTCTGAAACGATTACTGCATGTGTGGCCGCCTCTGCTACGGACGTGAATCCTCTGGGAGCAGCAGTTATCTCCATGGTCATGCTTGACGCAGTTGTCTGGTAAGCGCCGTTATCCTCTTTTTTGTTGTTGTCCCCTTCCTTTGTGCTGTGTTTGCCCATGTTGATCTGTACCCGCTCTTCAGGCTGAAAGACGACGTCTTCTGGGCGTAGATGCTGACCAATCAGTTCTCTAATCCAGGGGTTTACGTTGGCAGGTTTTTGACTCCGCAGTACCTCCCTAGTTTTATGACAACCTTACACAAGACATGCATGTCTACTGGTGTATCCATTCATTCCTTTTCGTGACTGACATAAGTTGATGATGCCGAAAATCTGACAGGGAACCGAGCAGCTTTCCACCATGTGGTGATACGCGTGGCGATCTACAGATGACTTGCTACATGATGATGATGATGATGATGATGATGACGATGATGATGATGACTGTGATGTCGTAGATCCTCTTCTAAAGTTCCATGTTGAACCAACATGTAAGCTATTGTCAGCATTCCATTAGCTGTTCGTAAATGTCACAACTTCACGGCGACCTGGTCCATCTATATTTTGCTCCGTGACTGTGTTAGTGAAAATAACACCCAATGCCCTTTACTGTACCATTTGAAAAGTTTTGAAAATAAAGACAATCAGTCCAAAAGAAATACCTCAGGTCGCACACGTAAAATAAACGCACAAGGCAATCTATCAAAATTACAGCTCATTGTTGATGGACGCCATCAAAGTTCTTTTATTTTATTTCACCCCAACTCGCGGACTCCAATATTTCGTGGGGAATTACCGGGAAAGTCCAATAGTACAGGGGTGCTAGGGTGTGAAATTAACACCGACTAAAACTGACCCTAACCCTGACCCCAAACAACATTGAACTTTCTTAGGAATTCCCAACGTAATCACGGAGTCCCCGAGATGGGGTGATATAAAATAAAATAATGACAAGCTAGTATTTCCAAACGCAAATGTGTGTATAAAGCACACATCCACCCATTTATCCGTTTGTCTAAGCCTCGATTGCCTGTCAGTTTGTCTAAGCCTCGCTTGCCTGTTGGTTTGTCTACACCACCACTTTGACTGCCCATTCATCCAAATCTCTAACTAAGAACGCATCCGTTTGTATATTTTTCTCCTGTTTGTCTTTTTATCTCGCCATCCTGGCCATTTATCCACACACTCACCCATCCACGCATCCAAACATCCATCCATCCGCACAACCAACCACTTAGCCGTCCTTTGATCCACCCGTCTGTCTGCATCTGTGCTTACCTGTCTACCAGTCCATCCCACCCTTCTGAACATTCATCCTTCATCAATCCATCCTCACTCCTCCAAGCAACAATCCACTCATCCATCCTTCCGTCCATCCGTTTGTCTGCATCTTGTTTACTCGTCTACTTGCCTACCTCACTTTTTCCGATTGTTTATTAATCCAGCCACTAATCCATCGAAAGGTTTATCCATTCAGCTGTCTGTATGTTTCCTTGCACGTCTACCTTACCATTCTAACTGTCCAAACATCCATCTATTAATCCCCATTTTCTCATTCTCCATGACATCCACCCCCCTCCCCCGACACACACTTAGGAACCTGCTTCAGCGCCAGATCCACGAATCGCCGCCAGGATGCTTAACTCCAGAACAAACCTATCCCACAAGCATGGCAGGTCAACAGGGACCCGCCAACGAGCACACCTGGCTGTAGGGTGGGACCAGTGCGGTGTTTTGTTTACACGAAGGTATCCTGAGTTGAACTAGCGCCATGTGGGCCTCCTCAATTCAACAAATGCCCCAGCTCGCTAAGCGGAAGCAGCTATACCCCGCTCACCCCTGCACACCCCTGTCTGATTCCCTGCGACTAGTTTTAGCCCCTCTAACTTTCATATATTTCTCGAACTATTAAGTCATCAGCTTGCAGTCACAGCAAACGTCCACGAAATGAAACAATAGACACGAAAAATCGCCCACAATTGCAAAGTGAAAAAAAAAAAAAACGACCACTTTCCAATACATTCTAATCAGCCAAAATGTACAACGTTAGAGAGAACCTATTCTGCCCTGCTGGGATTGACTGCATGTGTCACTTTCGTGTTTGCTTCTACACTTGCATTCTCTCTTTATATATAAACCTTTTCTTTAATTCACGTTTATTTTGCTCACTTCTTTCCTCTTAATTTCATATGAACTTTGTTAATTTATCCATATTAATCTCGTCATCCCCTTGTGAGATGCAATGTTTAGTTATTTTGAAACCCCCCCCCCCCCCCAGCTTTTGCCGGGGGCACTAAATATAGCCGGGCTTGAAATATGGCCTAACGGCTGAACGGGAACCTCTCTACGGATGATCCTCATCCGTATGGTGGCACTTTTTGTCATCTGGTGTTTATCGCTTGTGTGATGTACTGGTGTGTACAACTTTTATACATACATTATCCTGACATCGTCCCTTTTGTCATCCTTTGTAGCAGATCGTCTGCCAGTATGTGCGAGAAGACGATCTGCATATTTAATAAGCAAAGTTATTTGAAATTATGTGAGTGGTTGTGTGGAACAGTGTAAGTGCTGGGGTGTGGTGTGTGATGTGAGGGTGTATAAAATGCGGTGTGTGATGCGTGTGTGTGTAATGTGTGGTCTGGTGTGCGATGTGCGCTCTGGTGTGTGTGATGCGTGTGTGTGTAATGTGTGGTCTAGTGTGTGATGCTCGTTGTGGTGTGTGTGATGTGAGTTGTGGTGTGTGTGATGTGAGTTGTGGTGTGTGTGATGTGAGTTGTGGTGTGTGTGATGTGAGTTGTGGTGTGTGTGATGTGAGTTGTGGTGTGTGTGATGCGAGTTGTGGTGAGTGTGATGCGTGTGACAGTCTTTTCCTTGACATGGGTATCAGTTCCTGTCTCCTAGGCACGAGATGAGGGTAATAACTATTGCGCTATGGCTACCATTATATATATATATATATATATATATATATATATATATATATATATACATATACATAACTTATATATATATAACACAAGACGGCTGAGAGAGCGAAGCGAATGAAACGATCTGTCATATTGTCTGAAAGATTTTGATTTCCAGCTGTTTGTTTAGTCTAAGCGAGAAGAGCGAGGAAGAGATGACACAGAAGATACAGACAGGCAGATAGGCCGTGTTTGGGAAGGGGAGAAAAAAAAAAAAGGGGGGGGGGGGGTTAATTAGCTAATTGAAAGGAGAGTAAATATATATTTTTCTCCTGATCACACACACACACGCTCTCTCTTTCACACACACACGCACACATACGGACTTACTGACAAAAGCACAGAGACAAAGTGCGTGACATAGACAGAGACAAAGTGTGTGAAACAGACAGAGACAAAGTGTTTAACATAGACAGCAACAAAATGTGTGTGGCATAGACAGAGACAAAGTGTGTGACATAGCCAGAGACACAGTGTGTGACACAGACAGCGACAAAGTGTGTGACATAGACAGAGACAACGTGTGTGACATAGACATAGATACAGTGTGTGACACAGACAGCGACAAAGAGTGTGACATAGATAGAGACAAAGTGTGTGACACAGACAGAGAAAGGAATACTAGCTGACGGACAGAAGCGGATCAGTGAATGAGAGAAAGAATGTATATATATATATATCAGCTGACCGATCAGTAAGCGAGAGAAAGGATGCATACATCAGCTGAGCCAACAGTGAGTGAGCGAGTGTGAGAAAGGAGTTATACGTCAATTAGATGACCATGGAGTGACTTTTCAGTTTTTAGACACTGGCGGAGAAATAAATAGGCACGCATAAAAATAATAATATTAATAATGATAATAATAATCGCAATAGCCTACTCAAGTCTTCTTAGGTCGTAGATAGTTGCGGAAGCAGTCATCTAGTGAGGCTGAGAGAGAAAGAGACAGACAGACAGAGGGACAGTGAGAGAGAGACAGACAGACAGACAAACAGAGAGAGAGAGAGAGAGAGAGAGAGAGAAAGAGAGAGAGAGAGAGAGAGAGAGAGAGAGAGAGAGAGAGAGAGAGAGAAAGATGGCTTACTTATCCCGACGAACAAACAAACATTTACTCACCAAATGACACTTCTTCCGGCACTCCTTGCCTCTAGCCAAGTCGCAGCAGACCTTGCCTGGCCAAGCTGACATCATTTTCACAGCTGAGGAGAGCAAGCAGGGACACATCATCAGTGAGTGAGTGAGTGAGTGGTGAGTGAGTGCGTGAGTCAGTGGTGAGTGAGTGGGTAAGTGAGTGAGTGGGTGAGTAAGTGGGTGAGTGAGTGGGTGAGTAAGTTGGTAATTAAGTGAGTGAGTAAGTGGGTGAGTGAGTGGCTAAGTGAGTAAGTGAGTGGGTGAGTGAATGAGTGGGTAAGTGAGTGAGTAAGTGGGTGAGTGAGTGCGTGAGTCAGTGTGTGAGTGAGTGCGTAAGTCAGTGGTGAGTGAGTGGGTAAGTGAGTGAGTGGGTGAGTGTGTGGGTGAGTAAGTGAGTGGGTAAGTAAGTGGGTAAGTAAGTGAGTGAGTGGGTTAGTAAGTGAGTAAGTGGGTGGGTGAGTGAGTGAATGAGTAGATGAGTGAGTGAATGAGTGGGTGAGTGAGTGGTGAGTGAGTGGGTGAGTGACTGGGTGAGTTGGTGAGTGGGTTAGTTATTGAGTGAGTGAGTGGGTGGGTGAGTGAGTGAGTGGGTGAGTGAGTGGGTGAGTGAGTGAGTGGGTGAGTAAGTATGTGAGTTAGTGAGTGAGTAAGTGTGCGAATGAGTGAGTGAGCGAGTTAGTGAGTGGGTGAGTGGGTGACTCAGTGAGTGTGTGAGTGAGTGAGTAAGTGAGTAAGGGAGGGAGATAAAGGAGGTTCACACCACTTAGACGATCTCAGAGTTACTCCTCTGTGTTTTTAAAAGAATGAGGAAATAGATACATATCAAATGAGATAGATCAAACAAGACAGAGAAATAGAGAAATGTGATTAATGTTCCCCGCCCCCCATTACATCACTTCAGGCGGATATCATCACTTCACTCCGTGCAGATACCATCAAATCACTCAGACAGATATCATTACATCACTCCAGGCGGATATCATCACATCAATCCGGGCAGATGTCATCACATCACTCGGACAGATATTATCACATCACTCGGGGCAGATATCATCACATCAATCCGGACAGATATAATCACATCACTTCGGGCAGATATCATCACATCACTCCGGGCAGATATCATCACCTCACTCCGGGCAGATATCATCACATCACTCTGGACAGATATCATCACCTCACTCGGGGCAGATATCATCACATCACTCGGACAGATATCATCACATCACTCTGGACAGATATCATCACCTCACTCTGGACAGATATCATCACCTCACTCTGGACAGATATCATCACCTCACTCTGGACAGATATCATCACCTCACTCTGGACAGATATCATCACCTCACTCTGGACAGATATCATCACCTCACTCTGGACAGATATCATCACCTCACTCTGGACAGATATCATCACATCACTCTGGACAGATATCATCACTCACTGGACAGATATCATCACCTCACTCTGGACAGATATCATCACCTCACTCTGGACAGATATCATCACCTCACTCTGGACAGATATCATCACCTCACTCTGGACAGATATCATCACATCACTCTGGACAGATATCATCACATCACTCTGGACAGATATCATCACCTCACTCCCGGCAGATATCATCACATAACTCTGGACAGATATCATCACCTCACTCCCGGCAGATATCATCACATCACTCTGGACAGATATCATCACCTCACTCCCGGCAGATATCATCACATCACTCTGGACAGATATCATCACCTCACTCCCGGCAGATATCATCACATCACTCTGGACAGATATCATCACCTCACTCCCGGCAGATATCATCACATCACTCTGGACAGATATCATCACCTCACTCTGGACAGATATCATCACCTCACTCCCGGCAGATATCATCACATCACTCTGGACAGATATCATCACATCACTCAGACAGATATCATCACATCACTCAGACAGATATCATCACATCACTCTGGACAGTTATCATCACATCACTCTGGACAGTTATCATCACATCACTCTGGACAGTTATCATCACATCACTCTGAAAAGATATCATCACATCACTCTGGACAGTTATCATCACATCACTCTGGACAGATATCATCACATCACTCTGGACAGTTATCATCACATCACTCTGGACAGATATCATCACATCACTCTGGACAGTTATCATCACATCACTCTGAAAAGATATTATCACATCACTCTGGACAGTTATCATCACATCACTCTAGACAGATATCATCACATCACTCTGGACAGATATCATCACATCACTATGGGTAGATATCATCACATTACTCTGGACAGATATCATCACATCACTCTGGACAGATATCATCACATCATCTAGGGGCAGATATCATCACATCACTCTGGACAGATATCATCACATCACTCTGGACAGATATCATCACATCACTCTGGACAGATATCATCACATCAACTAGGGGCAGATATCATCACATCACTCTGGACAGATATCATCAGATCACTCTGGACAGATATCATCACATCACTCTGGACAGATATCATCACATCACTCTGGACAGATATCATCACATCACTCTGGACAGATATCATCACATCACTCTGGACATATATCATCACATCACTAGGGGCAGATATCATCACACCACTCTGGACAGATATCATCACATCACTCGGACAGACATAATCACATCACTTGGGGCAGATATCATCACATCACTCCGGGCAGTTATCATCACATCACTCCGAGCAGATATCGTCACATCACTCCGGGCAGATATTATCACATCACTCCGGACAGATATAATCACATCACTTAGGGCCGATATCATAACATCACTTCGGGCATATATCATCACATAACTCCGGGCAGATATCGTCACATCACTCCAGGGAGATATTGTCATATCACTCCGGACAGATATCATCACATTACTCTGGAGAGATATCATCACATCAATCGGGGCAGATATCATCATATCACTCGGGGCAGATATAATAACATCACTCCCGGCAGATATCATCACATCACTCCGGGCAGATATCATCACATCACTCCCGGCAAATATCATCACATCACTCAGGCAGATATCATCACATCACTAGGGGCAGATATAATCACATTACTCGGGGCAGATATCATCACATCACTCCCGGCAGATATCATTACATCACTCTGGGCAGATATCATCACATCACTCCCGGCAGACACGATCACATCACTCAGACAGATATCATCACATCACCAGGGGCAGATATCATCAGATCACTCGGACAGATATCATCACATCACTCCCGGCAGATATGATCACATCACTCAAACAGATATCATCGCATCACCAGGGGCAGATATCATCAGATCACTCGGACAGATATCATCACATCCCTTCGGGCAGATATCACATCACTCGGGGCAGATATCATCATATCACTCGGGGCAGATATCATCACATCACTCTGACAGATATTACATCCCTCCGGGCAGATATCATCACATCACTCGGGGCAGATATCATCACATTACTCGGGGCAGATATCATCACATCACTCCCGGCAGATATCATTACATCACTCCGGGCAGATATCATCACATCACTCCCGGCAGATATGATCACATCACTCAGACAGATATCATCACATCACTAGGGGCAGATATCATCAGATCACTCGGACAGATATCATCACATCCCTCCGGGCAGATATCACCACATCACTCAGGGCAGATATCATCACATCACTCGGGGCTGATATCATCACATCACTCCGTGCAGATATTACATCCCTCCGGGCAGATATCATCACATCACTCGGGGCAGATATCATCACATCACTCCGGGCAGATATCATCACATCACTCCGGGCAGATTTTATCACATCACTCCAGGCAAATATCACATCACTCGGGGCAGATATATTCACATCACTCGGGGCAGATATCATCACGTCACTCCGGGCAGATATCATCATATTACTGGAGGCAGATATCATCACATCAAACAGATAAATATCATCACATCACTCGGACAGATATCATCACATCACTAGGGGCAGATATCACCACATCACTCGGACAGATATCATCACATCACTCGGACATATATCATCACATCACACTGGACAGATATCATCACATCACTCTGGACAGATATCATCACATAACTCTGGACAGATATCATCACATCATTCTGGACAGATATCATCAGATCACTCTGGACAGATATCATCACATCACTCTGGACAGTTACCATCACATCACTCTGGATATATATCATCACATCACTCTGGACAGTTATCATCACATCACTCTGGACAGTTACCATCACATCACACTGGACAGTTATCATCACATCACTCTGGACAGATATCATCACATCACTCTGGACAGATATCATCACATCACTCTGGACAGTTATTATCACATCACTCTGGACAGATACCATCACATCACACTGGACAGTTATCATCACATCACTCTGGACAGTTACCATCACATCACTCTGGAAAGATATCATCATATCACTCTGGACAGTTATCATCACATCACTCTGGACAGATATCATCACATAACTCTGGACAGATATCATCACATCACTCGGACAGATATCATCACATCACTCCGGACAGATATCATCACATCACACGGACAGATATCATCACATCACTCTGGACAGATATAATCACATCACTCTGGACATATATCATCACATCACTATGGGCAGATATCATCACATCACTCTGGACAGATATCATCACATCACTCTGGACAGTTACCATCACATCACTATGGACAGATATCATCACATCACTCTGGACAGTTATCATCACATCACTCTGGACAGTTACCATCACATCACACTGGACAGTTATCATCACATCACTCTGGACAGATATCATCACATCACTCTGGACAGATATCAACACATCCCTCTGGACAGTTATCATCACATCACTCTGGACAGATACCATCACATCACACTGGACAGTTATCATCACATCACTCTGGACAGTTACCATCACATCACTCTGGACAGATATCATCACATCACTCTGGACAGTTACCATCACATCACTCTGGAAAGATATCATCACATCACTCTGGACAGTTATCATCACATCACTCTGGACAGATATCATCACAGAACTCTGGACAGATATCATCACATCACTCGGACAGATATCATCACATCACTCGGACAGAAATCATCACATCACTCTGGACAGTTATCATCACATCACTCTGGACAGATACCATCACATCACACTGGACAGTTATCATCACATCACTCTGGACAGATATCATCACATCACTCTGGACAGATATCATCACATCACTCGGACAGATATCATCACATCACTCTGGACAGATATAATCACATCACTCTGGACATATATCATCACATCACTCTGGACATATATCATCACATCACTATGGGCAGATATCATCACATCACTCTGCACAGATATCATCACATCACTAGGGGCAGATATCAGCGTCTAAGTGAAGAGACATGGTGAGGCAGCTTCAGTGTCTAAGTGAAGAGACATGGTGAGGCAGCTTCAGTGTCTAAGTGAAGAGACATGGTGAGGCAACTTCAGTGTCTAAGTGAAGAGACATGGTGAGGCAACTTCAGTGTCTAAGTGAAGAGACATGGTGAGGCAGCTTCAGTGTCTAAGTAAAGAGACATGGTGAGACAACTTCAGTGTCTAAGTGAAGAGACATGGTGAGGCAACTTTAGTGTCTAAGTGAAGAGACACGGTGAGGCAACATCGGAGTCTAAGTGAAGAGACATGGTGAGGCAGCTTCAGTGTCTAAGTGAAGACACGTGGTGAGGCAGCTTTAGTGTCTAAGCGAAGAGACATGGTGTGGCAGCTTCAGTGTCTAAGTGAAGAGACATAGTAAGGCAACTTCAGTGTCTAAGTGAAGAGACATGGTGTGGCAACTTCAGTGTCTAAGTGAAGAGACATGGTGTGGCAACTTCAGTGTCTAAGTGAAGAGACACGGTGAGGCAACATCGGAGTCTAAGTGAAGAGACATGGTGAGGCAACTTCAATGTCTAAGTGAAGAGACGTGGTGAGGCAACTTCAGTGTCTAAGTGAAGAGACATGGTAAGGCAACTTAAGTGTCTAAGTGAAGAGACACGGTGAGGCAACATCGGAGTCTAAGTGAAGAGACATGGTGAGGCAGCTTCAGTGTCTAAGTGAAGAGACGTGGTGAGGCAGCTTTAGTGTCTAAGCGAAGAGACATGGTGTGGCAGCTTCAGTGTCTAAGTGAAGAGACATAGTAAGGCAACTTCAGTGTCTAAGTGAAGAGACATGGTGTGGCAACTTCAGTGTCTAAGTGAAGAGACATGGTGTGGCAACTTCAGTGTCTAAGTGAAGAGACATAGTAAGGCAACTTCAGTGTCTAAGTGAAGAGACATGGTGTGGCAACTTTAGTGTCTAAGTGAAGAGACATGGTGTGGCAACTTCAGTGTCTAAGTGAAGAGACATCGTAAGGCAACTTCAGTGTCTAAGTGAAGAGACATGGTGAGGCAACTTCAGTGTCTAAGTGAAGAGACATGGTGAGACAACTTCAGTGTCTAAGTGAAGAGACATAGTGAGGCAACTTCAGTGTCTAAGTGAAGAGACATGGTGAGGCAGCTTTATTGTCTAAGTGAAGAGGAATGGGGAGGCAACTTCAGTAAGTTAAGAGGCATGGTGAGGCGAATTCAGTGTCTAAGTGAAGAGGAATGGAGAGGCAACCTTAGTGTCAGTTATCGTGTGACTGACTGACAAAACAAATCGATAAACATTGAACAAAATGAACTATACTAGAGAGTGAGAAAGTATGTATGCTTCGACTGCTGTGTTCTCTACCTATTAAGGCAACATACTGAGTTCGTCGTGCAAATAAGATACATTAATAGAGTACCACTACCAATATTAGCCGGGGAACCGCCCTCTCGGGTTGTAAGAATAGTTAGAGAAGCAGTGTGCATTTAGTGTTGCTAGCCTTATTATATAAGGAGCTGTTGGCCGAGCAGAAAGAGCGCCGTTCTTCTCCAGTAAGATAAACGTAAGTAAAGGTAAAGGTAAGTTAGAAGGTCGACTTCACTGCACTGGGTTTTATCACATATGGCTCAGTCTCTCTGTACAGAAAAGCTAGCTGCGTGCCGAGAGGGTCGCACAGAGCACTATCCCCAGGGATCTCCGTAAAAATTGCACTCGTGAAGTGAATGGCGCCGCCGTGAAACGAACCTAGGACCTTTAGAGCGGGAGGCAAACAGCTTGACCACTTCGCCACGGAGGAACTCCCCCCCCCCCCCCTCCCATAGATCTGGATTACAACCCTAGGTAAGATGTCACTTTTTTTTTTTCTTCAAATATTTGCAGCACAAAAATAAAAAATAAAAATTCTTAACCTACGCAGTCCGTGGGGACTACTAACCATTGGGGTCCTAATTCATCAGACTCAAGGCTTCCTCTCATACCCCCCGCCCCCCACCAGTCCGTGGGGACTACTAACCATTGGGGTCCTAATTCATCAGACTCAAGGCTTCCTCTCATACCCCCCCCCCCCCCACCCGGCCCACCACCAGTCCGTGGGGACTACTAACCATTGGAGTCCTAATTCATCAGACTCAAGGCTTCCTCTCATACCCCCCCCCCCCACCCCGCCCACCACCAGTCCGTGGGGACTGTACTAACCATTGGGGTCCTAATTCATCAGACTCAAGGCTTTCTCTCATCCCCCCGCCCCCCACCAGTCCGTGGGGACTGTACTAACCATTGGGGCCCTAATTCATCAGACTCAAGGCTTTCTCTCATACCCCCCCCCCCTCCCGGCCCCCACCAGTCCGTGGGGACTGTAATAACCATTGGGGTCCTAATTCATCAGACTCAAGGCTTCCTCTCATACCCCCCCCCCGCCCCCCACCAGTCCGTGGTGACTACTAACCATTGGGGTCCTCATTCATCAGACTCAAGGCTTCCTCTCATATCCCCCCGCCACCCACCAGTCCGTGGGGACTGTACTAACCATTGGGGCCCTAATTCATCAGACTCAAGGCTTCCTCTCATATCCCCCCGCCCCCCACCAGTCCGTGGGGACTGTACTAACCATTGGGACCCTAATTCATCAGACTCAAGGCTTCCTCTCCTCCCCCCCCCCCCCGCCACCCACCAGTCCGTGGGGACTACTAACCATTGGGGTCCTAATTCATCAGACTCAAGGCTTCCTCTCATATCCCCCCGCCCCCCACCAGTCCGTGGGGACTGTACTAACGATTGGGGTCCTAATTCATCAGACTCAAGGCCTCCTCCCATACCCCTCCCTCCCCCGCCCCCACCAGTCCGTGGGGACTGTACTAACCATTGGGGTCCTAATTCATCAGACTCAAGGCCTCCTCCCATACCCCCTCCCTCCCCCCATCTACCGCCAATTACTGCCTGTATTGACCACTTGTGGGGGTGAAGCAAGGGGGGGGGGGGAGGGGCTCTGAGCCTGCGGATTTAGTGGCCAGCCCCGTCGCCATGAACTGTGCAGCTTAGGATTTTATTTTTGCCTCCGACAGACAAAGATAAGAGAGAAAACAGCCAAAGCTTTACTGAGAGTCTGAACTTGTCTCTGCCGCAGGAACGCCTAGAGTTCCAACAGTTGGGCCAATCTGTCCATCCTCCACCGCCCTAAGAGACGGCAACTTCAGACAACAAGGATAGTTTTCAATAGACCTAGTGGACACGATTCCATTGTCTACTGCAGGTATCATTGCCAGATTGCAGCATCTCCTCTGGAGTGCCCTCTTTGTCCTTAAATATCCGGACACAGTTTTGACTACCCGGAGAAAATGAACGCATTTGGGAGAAATTCCCAATTCCCATCTCTCTCTCTTTCTTGACAGAACAAATAGAAAGTTGTAGAGAAAGAAGAGATATCGAAAGAAAAGAAAAACAGATGGAGACAGTAGAGAAATGGTATTTACGAAAGAAAAAAAAAGTTAGAGAAAGGGTATTTACAAAAGAAAGAAAAAAAAAAGAGAGAGAAAGTAGAGAAAGGGTATTTACACAAGTCTACCGTTGCCATTACGCATGTCACTTAAGTGCTACACTATCAGTTCAAACACACGAGTTACACCAGAGAAAACCCCTTACAAAAGCCCAGTTTGTCCCCAGCACAACAGTTCACAATACATATAGACCCAGCCTTTATCCAGCAAGCCAAAACTATCATAACATTTTGTTCCCAAGTCCCTCCCTGCACGAACTAAGTATCTTTGCTCAGTGTAATTTAATATTACCGACCTCCACAACGAGCCTCCATTAATGTTTCTTGCTTTCATTGCTACTTCTGCAAATCGACCTTGCCTTTCTTGTCGTTTGCTATTTGCCGCTCTCCTATGAGCTAAGTTTTTTTTTCTCTCAGCGTATACCGTCCCTCTAGTGCGCCGTGTGGTCCCTCGAGTGGGCCTCAGCTTCTGTTAGTTTCTAGAAGTTGATCTTAGTTAACGAGGTATATTGTTGGGTCTGTGGTTCGGGAGCTGGGTGCCAGGGGGCTGCGACTGCTCTTCCTGTTTGCTTAACTACACGGTAACATTATGTGGAAGACAAACTAGCATGTCAAATTTGAGAAGCGAATCTCCTGGGACAAGAAGGGAAATTAGGGCACAAGGGCCGGAAACGGGTTACCGGGGAGACACATAGACAGGAAAGAAAGGGAGAAAGATGTAAACTATACGAATGATAAGTAAAGAAGGTAGCACTAAAGAAGCAAAGTGGAAACTGTTATTTGGCTGTAGCATGCTTCTTACGTTGGTGGCTTTTTTTTTTTTTTTCACCATAGCTCTCTAATGGCGTCATCTGGAACCAACCAGCATTTTTGTTTCTCTGTACACCAGTGCCTCTACTACCTGTGATATTTTCAGTTGTCGCGATGTTCTTCAATGTTCCTGTTTTCAGCAGATGACTAGATAAAAGTGTATGAGGACACCAGGTTATTAATATATTATAGCGTTCCCAACAAAAATACTCATCGCTATACTATAGCCCCCACACCCCCATCCTACAAGAACACTCACCTATGCTACAGCTGATGTGTACGCAACACTCAGGTTCTGGAAAAAAGACTAGAGTCCAGAGGTGGACGAACAACCAAAACTTTCTAATAGAGTTTACAGTTTTTGAACTGAAGAAGTTAAGTAACCCCGGGAAACACGCGCAACAACCCAGACAGACAGTTGAGCCAGGAGCGACAACCCTACACATTTCAGGTTGCAACCTTTCCAGCAACGACGGTCTCTCCAACGAACCTAATCAACTCATAACGAAGTCGTGGATCGAGTTACGGCACGCACGATGTCAGAGCCAGCACTGACTGTCTCTGGGCATGCGCGCCCTGAACCAGTTAGCAGCTAATGCTACAGACATGCGGGAGTCTACCTACCTGGTTCTGTGCTTCTCCCCACAAACTGGTACATTCTGGACCACAAGCTTCAAAGATAACAGTGTACTGTGTCACTCAAGGTACGACAGAAACATCTGATTGTCTAGCCATCAGTGCTCACACAGATGGAGTAGACAGGCTGCAGTCTAAGAATCAGTTGAGTCATGTGTGGTACACATTTGACTATTAAAGTGAAGATTGTCGTCATCCATAAAGAGTTGGAAGGGAGCGGCGCTTGAATCCCGATATGAGCACAATAGAATATCGTTTCTTGTGTTGGCCTGTTGGTCTCGTCTCAACTTTCATTGCTAATATCTACGGGTGGGGTCCGGTGCCAGATGCCCCTGGCGGGGTTGGTGGAGGGAAGGGGTCGGAGGTAGATCCACTGCTCTCTACCGAGGATGTCGTAAAAGTAGATTTACTGGTTTGTTTCATTCGAAGTCTGCGTGCATCTGCTTGGGTGGTAAAGAATCAACAGTCTGCATACAAAAATAATTTAGATCGGTAAAACGGATGTGCACTCAAACTCAAGTTCTGCAACATGACCACAGTCAAGAAGTGGACGAATAATCAGAACTTTACTCTCAGAGTTACAGTCGGTGAACGTGAATAAGAAAAAGGAATCATTTAATACAAATTGTTGCAGAATATTTCCTGTGTGCGGACCACGGGAGTGCTTGCGAAGGGCCAAATGCACACCGCGGGCCGCCAGTTTGATACATCTGGAAGGTGAGTAATTTTGGATTTGCTAGATTTAGTAGTGCTGAGTCGAAAGGCGCTGACATCGCAGCCGAGCTTAATCCACAAGACAATGTGCCAACTTTACAAAATCCACAGCACAATGTGCCAACTTTACCCAATCCACAGCACAATATGCCAACTTTACCCAATCCACAGCACAATGTGCCAACTTTACCCAATCCACAGCACAATGTGCCAACTTTACCCAATCCACAACACAATGTGCCAACTTTACCCAATCCACAACACAATGTGCCAACTTTGCCCAATCCACAACACAATGTGCCAACTTTACTCAATCCACAACACAATGTGCCAACTTTACCCAATCCACAACACAATGTGCCAACTTTGCCCAATCCACAACACAATGTGCCAACTTTACCCAATCCACAACACAATGTGCCAACTTTGCCCAATCCACAACACAATGTGCTAACTTTGTCCAATCCACAACAGAATATGCCAACTTTGTCCAATCCACAACAGAATATGCCAACTTTGTCCAATCCACAACAGAATATGCCAACTGCAATTTTAAGGGCGAACGGAGAAACAGAAGAAGACCGCAGCAGCCGTAGACAATATCGCCCTGGTTGACACAGAAACTGGCGTCTGAAGCTTAGAATGAAGTGCATTGCTTGATAACACAGATCAGGAATATTTCATGCATTTTTTGTCCATCAATTCAGGTGTTAATGGCAATGAGCAGACTGATAGTTTCGCTGCTGTGGCTTCTTGGGTGGTGAGCTACTTTTTGACAAAGCGGATTTGGCAAAGGCTCTCTCTGGGATCAAGTGGCCAGAGAAGACCGAGCATCCAAACATCGACATACTATTTCAGCGATTGGAGGAGGGGGGGGGGGGGGGGCAGAGGAGCAAGAAGATATTCAAAACTGGAAGAAATCCAAAGGCGAATATTTATTCTGGGTGCAACGGGTACAATTAGCATATCAGCTTGTCGTTGGCAACTGAAGAAGGAGAAGGAGCCTCTGTGGCAATGTCCCGAGTACAGGGATGTCAATTCCTAATTGATTGATTCATTGATTCAATAATAAATTACATAAACACGTGGACTCTAGGCCCCATTGAGACGGCCGTAAACGTAATGTTCTGTTTAGTACCGGCAGCGGTCGCTGTATGGAAACAATCAGATAGATAAGGAGAGATAAAGACAGGCGGTCGAAACAAAGTACACATTCAGAGAGACGTTAGCCAGTTCGGTCTTTACAGACGAAAGCATTATACTGTGTTAGGAGGAAGCATGGGACTCACGGCCAATGGCGAGTGTGATTACCTAGAGCTGTCCATGGTGAGAACAATCTTCCACAATTTTAGCACGAGATCTCAGGACCGCTATTGCCTCCGTGTGTGTATATATATTTGTGTGTTTATGCTTCGAAGATCATCTCTCATCTTTTCTGCAATCAATATTTCCTTTATTCCCATTTCTCTTCTGATTTGCCACCTCCATGCAACACGGTACATTCCATAATGTTGCTTTAAAGCCACCTTAATACCTGTATCATTCATGTCCCGCTTGCTCACATGTTTATATCGCGGTAGAGGCAGGCCTAGACATCTCCCACCTATCTGTAAATTCCTCACAAAGGATGTCGTTGGGGACTCTGACATCCAGTTGTGACCCAGTCACCTGAACCTTCGCAGACTAAGCAATGAGAAAAACAATTGCAGTACATGTTCTTTTTAATACCTCTCTGTTTGTGATCTTGTTTTGTCATTTAATGCCAAGTATTCTTCTTAGATATAAGACAAATTAGAAAGATGTACACAGACTCACTAGGCCGTACGGTAAATATACAACCAGAGACACAGCAAGGAGGAAATGTATGCATTCTGACAGACAGATGGAGGGGATAGACAGAGCATTCCACGAGTTGACACGAGTTCGGCAAGCCACAAAAGCACAGAAAGGGACACAATCATTATAAATAAAACACACATCAAAGAAAGTACGTCTTTTCAACATGGTCGGCCACCATATCTCATTGCAACTGTTGCGAGGGTTTTGTCAAATCAGAAGATATAATTAAATATTGAAGCACTCAAAGTGCCCTCACTTAACACACACTCTTGGTTGGCTCAGCTATTTGGAAAACCTAAAAATCTGGCCTCAGAAATGAAATCCGCAATGAATGCACCTGCGCAATAGGACGAGGGTTGCACACCGAATAATTACCATTTTGTACCGACCTGCCCATACAATTTGCCAGCTAAAACCTGACATACAGCCCCGCCATGTTTTGTCCCATTGAGTAATTCGCACTGGAGTTTTCCCCGTAGTCTTCCCAGGGAATAATGAACGCCAGGCTGAAGTAGGCTTACACTCGGGGATAATGCAGGGTTGTCTATTGTGCCGGAGGTCGGCAGAAAAGATCTTTCAAGATTGTGCTTTCATGAAATTCCTAAGCGACGCAAGGAGGGGAAAGCAACGGAGTGTAGCTGTGGTTGTACAGTCTTTCTTTTTATTTTTGAAGTTGTTTTAAATTTGTCGCAAGCTACAATAGGAATGATATTCTTTGAGTGGGACGGGAGAAGATTAGCCGGCTTTGTGCAATGCGGCGTTTTATCGACAATATTATTGCAAACACTTGTTGAGTATTTTGTATTTGTTCTGTAGTGGGCAGAGATCAGTTATAGTGAACGATCACCGGCATAACCACCACGATCATCATTATCATCCCATCTTGCTCAGCACGCGTAGAGAATGATTACGTTCTGTTTGCGTGCTTACTAAATTTAAATACCGACTGTATTTCAGTTCAAACGGCTTCGGATGCTATATCACGCAAGGCATATACCAAAAAAGGAGAGGGACAGAGAGCAAGAAGTAGACCAAGAAAAATATGGGAAGATAGGATGAGAGAAACTCAACGACACCACGATGTTTCTATGGTCGAAGTAGGACCTTATATATCGCTCGACACACGAAATGATAAAATAGGACGTAAAGATTTCGGTTCAACCGCAGATGTATTATAGTTCAGTCGCTGTTTGTATGTCAATTCAATCATTGACATTTCAGTTCAGTAAGCGATCTTATTTCAGTTTAACCAAGTGATTCATTTCTCTTCCTTCTTTCTCGCTTTCTTCGCATACTCTGACTTTTCATTCTTCCTTATTGTTTTTTTTCCCCATTCTGTATCCCCTATGTCAGGGCTATTCAAACTAAGTTGGCTTAGGAGCCAAAATGTTCAAAAACGGGGATCATCAAGGGCCAGAGGCTTCAGCTCCAGCATAGAAATATCGAAAATATAATACAGCTAGAATTTATCCGCGGGCCACTTGCTAGGCCTTGGCGGGCTAGATTTTGCCCGCGGGCCGCCAGTTGAATATCCCTGCCCTATGTTATCACAACAACTACTGCTGCCATCACACCTCCTGGCTATTATTATTATTACTTTATAATCATTAAGTAAACGTCAGGTCCCCAAAGGAACTTGTGCCTAATCTCAAGCGGCCGTACGTAGGTCCAAATTTAACAAACCAAACTAGATTACGCAGCAGACCTATCTCTCGCAGGCCACGGTTTCAGAAAAGAAATTAGGCACGCCTACAATGACACATGTGGTGTGAAGTTGATGGCACATGAGGTGTGAAGTTAATGACACATGTGGTGTGAAGTTGATGACACATGTGGTGTGAAGTTGATGGCACATGAGGTGTGAAGTTGATGACTAATGTGGTGTGAAGTTGATGACACATGTGGTGTGAAGTTGATGACACATGTGGTGTGAAGTTGATGGCACATGAGGTGTGAAGTTGATGACACATGTGGTGTGAAGTTGATGACACATGTGGTGTGAAGTTGATGTCACATGAAGTGTGAAGTTGATGACACATGTGGTGTGAAGTTGATGACACATGTGGTGTGAAGTTGATGACACATGTGGTGTGAAGTTAATGGCACAAGTGGTGTGAAGTTGATGACACATCTGGTGTGAAGTTGATGGCACATGTGGTGTGAAGTTGATGACACATGTGGTGTGACGTTGATGACACATGTTGTGTGAGGTTGATGGCACATGTGGTGTGAGGTTGATGGCACAAGTGGTGTGAAGTTGATGGCACAAGTGGTGTGAAGTTGATGGCACATGTGGTGTGAAGTTGATGGCACATGTGGTGTGAAGTTGATGGCACAAAGTGAAGACATGAATAAAGTACTGATGTAATTGATATCGCAGAGAAATCATAGCAGTAATACTAAGGGGGCAAACAAATAGGGGGGAGGGTTGACTCAACCTTCTTTGAAACACCGTCTTTGCGGTTTACATTGTGGGCAAACAATACGAATCGACCCACTACCTCCTCAACAAACATGCTGTAAGAGTCAATTAACAGTTAGGGGGGAAGGGGCGCTTCCTTTAAATTTAGACTGCATCAGTCTGAAAATAAGTCAGCCGAAGTTCTACATCTGTGGTTTAGTCATCAAACTGTGAAGCCGGTGATACAGTCAGCGAAGGCGAAGACCTTGATACCCTGTCCTTGCTAACTCCAGTGGATCAGTCACAGTTAAGATGGTTTGGTCATGTATGCAGAACAGGAGAGAATCGGCGACCACGGCAGGCATGGGAGGCTGAGAACGAACAAACTTTATTTTCAAAGGGTTACAAATTGGGCAGGCAGGCCCGTCTGACATTAGGCCCTTCAGAACTAAGAAGACAACATCCGACAGTCCCTAACTGACAGAGGACTGGAATGGAACAAATGTAGAAAGAAATCTGCTGATAGAGATGTTGAACGATCTCTCTGGCAAACCTCTACATCCCAAGGTAGAAGAGGAGAGACTAAATAAGTAAGAACACGAAGAAGAAGAATATGTTGTACCGTGTGGATGCAAGTAGCAAACATAATAGATGCTAGATGCTGCAGGTTGATGTGAGTGGCTTAAGTAAGGCGGCTACATGCTACAGGTTCACGGAAGTGGTCAAAGTTATGGCTGCTACATGATACAGGTTGATGGGAGTGGCATAAGTAAGGCGACTACAGGCTGATAGGAGTGGCATAAATAAGGTGGCTTCAGGTTGATGGGAGTGGCATAAATAAGGTGGCTTCAGGTTGATGGGAGTGGCATAAATAAGGTGGCTTCGGGTTGATGGGAGTGGCATAAATAAGGTGGCTTCAGGTTGATGGGAGTGGCATAAGTAAGGCGACTACAGACTGATGGGAGTGGCATAAGTAAGGCGACTACAGACTGATGGGAGTGGCATAAATAAGATGGCTACAGGTTGATAGAAGTGACATAAATAAGGTGGCTACAGGTTGATGGGAGTGACATAAATAAGGTGGCTACAAGTTGATGGGAGTGACATAAATAAGGTGGCTACACGTTGATGGGAGTGGCATAAATAAGGTGGCTTCGGGTTGATGGGAGTGACATAAATAAGGTGGCTACGGGTTGATGGGAGTGGCATAAATAAGGTGGCTACAAGTTGATGGGAGTGACATAAATAAGGTGGCTACAGATTGATGGGAGTGGCATAAATAAGGTGGCTACAAGTTGATGGGAGTGACATAAATAAGGTGGCTACAAGTTGATGGGAGTGACATAAATAAGGTGGCTACAAGTTGATGGGTGTGACATAAATAAGGTGGCTACAAGTTGATGGGAGTGACATAAATAAGGTGGCTACAGATTGATGGGAGTGGCATAAATAAGGTGGCTACAAGTTGATGGGAGTGACATAAATAAGGTGGCTACAAGTTGAAGGGAGTGACATAAATAAGGTGGCTACAGGTTGATGGGAGTGACATAAATAAGGTGGCTACACGTTGATGGGAGTGACATAAATAAGGTGGCTACACGTTGACGGGAGTGACATAAATAAGGTGGCTACACGTTGATGGGAGTGACATAAATAAGGTGGCTACACGTTGATGGGAGTGACATAAATAAGGTGGCTTCAGGTTGATGGGAGTGACATAAATAAGGTGGCTACACGTTGATGGGAGTGACATAAGTAAGGCGACTACAGGTTGATGGGAGTGACATAAATAAGGTGGCTACACGTTGATGGGAGTGACATAAGTAAGGCGACTACAGGTTGATGGGAGTGACATAAATAAGGTGGCTACACGTTGATGGGAGTGACATAAATAAGGTGGCTACACGTTGATGGGAGTGACATAAATAAGGTGGCTACACGTTGATGGGAGTGACATAAATAAGGTGGCTTCAGGTTGATGGGAGTGGCATAAATAAGGTGGCTTCGGGTTGATGGGAGTGGCATAAATAAGGTGGCTTCAGGTTGATGGGAGTGGCATAAATAAGGTGGCTTCAGGTTGATGGGAGTGACATAAATAAGGTGACTACAGGTTGATGGGAGTGACATAAGTAAGGCGACTACAGGTTGATGGGAGTGGCATAAATAAGGTGGCTTCAGGTTGATGGGAGTGGCATAAATAAGGTGGCTTCGGGTTGATGGGAGTGGCATAAATAAGGTGGCTTCAGGTTGATGGGAGTGGCATAAATAAGGTGGCTACAGATTGATGGGAGTGACATAAATAAGGTGGCTACAAGTTGATGGGAGTGGCATAAATAAGGTGGCTTCGGGTTGATGGGAGTGGCATAAATAAGGTGGCTTCAGGTTGATGGGAGTGGCATAAATAAGGTGGCTACAGATTGATGGGAGTGACATAAATAAGGTGGCTACAAGTTGATGGGAGTGGCATAAATAAGGTGGCTACAGATTGATGGGAGTGACATAAATAAGGTGGCTACAAGTTGATGGGAGTGACATAAATAAGGTGGCTACACGTTGATGGGAGTGACATAAATAAGGTGGCTACACGTTAATGGGAGTGACATAAATAAGGTGGCTTCAGGTTGATGGGAGTGGCATAAATAAGGTGGCTTCGGGTTGATGGGAGTGGCATAAATAAGGTGGCTTCAGGTTGATGGGAGTGGCATAAATAAGGTGGCTTCAGGTTGATGGGAGTGGCATAAATAAGGTGGCTACAGATTGATGGGAGTGACATAAATAAGGTGGCTACAAGTTGATGGGAGTGACATAAATAAGGTGGCTACAAGTTGATGGGAGTGACATAAATAAGGTGGCTACAGGTTGATGGGAGTGACATAAATAAGGTGGCTACAAGTTGATGGGAGTGACATAAATAAGGTGGGTACAAGTTGATGGGAGTGGCATAAATAAGGTGGCTTCAGGTTGATGGGAGTGGCATAAATAAGGTGGCTACAGATTGATGGGAGTGACATAAATAAGGTGGCTACAAGTTGATGGGAGTGACATAAATAAGGTGGCTACAAGTTGATGGGAGTGACATAAATAAGGTGGCTTCAGGTTGATGGGAGTGGCATAAATAAGGTGGCTACAGATTGATGGGAGTGACATAAATAAGGTGGCTACAGGTTGATGGGAGTGACATAAATAAGGTGGCTACAAGTTGATGGGAGTGACATAAATAAGGTGGCTACAGGTTGATGGGAGTGACATAAATAAGGTGGCTACACGTTGATGGGAGTGACATAAATAAGGTGGCTACAGATTGATGGGAGTGACATAAATAAGGTGGCTACAGATTGATGGGAGTGGCATAAATAAGGTGGCTACAGGTTGATGGGAGTGACATAAATAAGGTGGCTACAAGTTGATGGGAGTGACATAAATAAGGTGGCTACAGGTTGATGGGAGTGACATAAATAAGGTGGCTACACGTTGATGGGAGTGACATAAATAAGGTGGCTACAGATTGATGGGAGTGACATAAATAAGGTGGCTACAGATTGATGGGAGTGACATAAGTAAGGCGACTACAGGTTGATGGGAGTGGCATAAATAAGGCGATTACAGGATGATGGGAGTGACATAAGTAAGGCGACTACAGGTTGATGGGAGTGGCATAAATAAGGCGATTACAGGATGATGGGAGTGACATAAGTAAGGCGATTACAGGTTGATAGGAGTGACATAAGTAAGGCGACTACAGGTTGATGGGAGTGGCATAAATAAGGCGGTTACAGGTTGATGGGAGTAGCTTCAGTAAGGCGGCTACATGCTACATGTTGATTGGAGTAGCGTAAGTAAGGCAGCTACATGATACAGGTTGATTGGAGTGGAATAAATAGGCGGCTACATGCTACATCTGGTAACAGAAATAAAGGTTACCAACACAAGATAGGATCGCTTTCATTGCACCAAGTTTTATCCTTCACAACTTGGTAACTTTCAGTGAAGCTGCAGCTCGCTTGCTGAAATGGTCGTACAAAGCATGCACTTCACAGCTTAAGCAACGACTCCATGGAATCTCACAATCGTGCTTTGTGGGATGCTCTCGGTTGGTGTCCAGCCATCCTGCGCAGAGTGGCTGAGCTATATATCAAATCCTGGCGCACTGAAGTAGATCTTCACGATATAGCTTTAAATATGTGACCAATTTGACTTGACAGAGAAGGCCCCACACAAACAGTCAGGTCTTGTGTACATCAAGTGACATTAGAAACTCTTTTGATGTGCCTTGGTAGAACTGCTGTCTCCACAGTTTGAATAATAACTATTTGCTAGATTCCCTGTGTGGATTCTGGGGTCCCATTGTAAGAATTATTGCACTGGCTTCCTAAAAAGCATCTAGTAGGAATTGACTACTTAAGTGTTTCCTTTGAAGTCAGAGTGCATCTTTCTGAGAGGCAAGGAAATAACGGTCTGCGTACAAGTAGTTCATAACTGTAAAACGGATGTGCATAAAAAAACCCAGCTTCTGGAAAAAGACTGCTGTCCATAAGTTGACGAACAACCACAACTCTTGTCTGAGTCTTCAGTTGGTAACGTGAAGAAGAAAAGAAAGACAACAACAAGGTGCTAGATCACCCGCTCCAGGGTTTGTTGACAAAACTAGGAAAGCAGAACACCTGAGTGTCTGTAGAAACACGAGTCGTTACTAGGCTAGTAGCAAGGCGGTGTCAGTCTCCAGTGCTGGCCTCTGTGGTACGGACTTCACCTACAAGTCAACGGTAAGTCGATATCATGGAATGTGGTGACGGAGGTGGCGGACAAAGGCAACTGGACGGCATGAAAGCAGATATGAGGGGTTAGTGTTCCGGGATAAGAGACCAGGTTCTGATTTATAGGGCAGGTGTCCCCTGCATCCAGACCTCCAGAGTGACTCTGCTATACAAGATTACTGCTCGAGAACAAAGATATTATCCCGACCTGGTGGATAGTTATCCTTCAATAAACTCTGAGTGCCGCAACCAACTCGCTATGTGTAACTATCTATTCTTCCTTTGCCAGATAATGTGATCATACGTATCATATTTACTGACAACATACTAGAGACACCTGGCAAATAATTTTGTTGTTTACAGGATGCGTATATTTGGTTCCGGGGGTTAGGGTTACATGTACTGGTAGGATCTCTGGTGTATGTCCGAGTCAGGAAAGTGCTCTGCCTTTGATCAAATCCTGGAAGCTGGTTCTCGCCTGTTGCTCCTAACGGCTGCCAGCATTGCGGCAGTGCCGACCCCCTCCCCTTCCCGGCAACAGCTTTGACAGGTCGGCTATACCAGATTAAGGTAGCCGACTGGACAGGCCTTCGGCGAGTCAGGTCAGAGCTGCCAATGCTGGGTTTTTCCCCCATATCTGGGTTTTTATTTGACGCCTTGGGGAAAAATCTGGGTTTTTTTTAAAAAAAATATATCCTTATATAAAAGTGTAAATGTTTCGTTTCGTAACTATAAATTTTGTACATTTTAAGAATCTTTAAGAATTTGGGTGTGGTTCTTTGTCTATGTATTGCGTGGGTTTTTGTTTAGCAAAGCTGGGTTTTTGAAAAAATTCCATTGCCAGCCCTGGTCAGGATCTGCCTATCCAAGGGTTTGAGGTTTTAACTTAAACAACGGATTAACATCATGGCACAACCGACAGTCAGTCGCTATTTACCACTTACTTGTTAGAAGACGTTCCTATAAATAAACAGAGGGGAAACCTTTCAGGCCGTTAAATATTATGAATTAATCCAGTAACAGAAAGTGTTTTGATCGGCACTCATAGAAAGAAGTCCGATCAATACACTTGTTAGACGGCAGGGGTCTATCTCCTCTCCCTCACCCCTCCCTCCCCACTCTATGAGGCCCCAGAACCTACTCAGAGAGATGACGCGCCGGGAGTTTGATGTTGGAGGTAAAAGGTAACAACACGGGTATAATGTCAAGAGAATAGTAATAACTAATATCACTGGAGGAGATGGCAAGTAGTAAGAGCAGAGATATTGGTTTGGTTTATACAAGGCAGCAACATCACTGGAGGAGATGGCAAGTAGTAAGAGCAGAGATATTGGTTTGGTTTATACAAGGCAGCAACATCATCGAATAAGGGCAGTAACACATAATTTCCCCATTCTGCTTCTAAGTAAAGCCTGAGTTTAAAACATCTCAGCGCAGTGCACCGGCGAGGGTCCTAAAACACATTGGGTAGACTTTTAACTCCAAATTTTGCCTCGGCAGCGCCGTAAGGCTAGTCTTTTCGATTTCCAGCTGCCAAAGAATTTTTAACTTAAGCCACAATACATACGGGCGTCCGATCTTACTACCCAGACACCAGAAGTCCATGTGACAAAATTTCAGTCTTTACCGGGGTTTGAAACCGGGACATCCAGCACCCGAGGAGGACGCCATGCCTCGAGACCACCCCAGGATGAGAGAACATGTAACGAGAGGAGGGAAACAGCTACCGGAGGATGGTTAAACACTGAGTGGAGGGGTAGGGGATAAGGGAAAGACATCACACAAACACAACCCAATGACACCTCCTTCCCGTCTGTACAACTGGTCCACATGTTAAAGGTCATAGTTGGCGGAGTGTATGTAAACCAAATGTCCTGCTGGGGAAGGAGTTTTGTCCTGCTTGTGCTCCTATTTGTCCTGCTGGCGGTGCTCCTGTTTGTCCTCTTGGCGGTGCTCCTGGTTGTTTTCCAGTGTAACTAAACGGGTTGCAGAATACCACATTGTTGATGCAGCTCATATCTTCGTGTTGCGGACTTGCCGTCCCTCGCTACTACGACTTAAAGATTTTCTTGACTAGTACTCGACCCGCTTCTAACACAACAGCAGCTATCAGTACTTCTACTCGACCCGCTTCTAACACAACAGCAGTTATCAGTACTTCTACTCGACCCGTTTCTAACACAACAGCAGCTATCAGTACTTCTACTCGACCCGTTTCTAACACAACAGCAGCTATCAGTACTTCTACTCGACCCGTTTCTAACACAACAGCAGCTATCAGTACTTCTAGTACTCGACCAGTTTCTAACACAACAGCAGCTATCAGTACTTCTAGTCGTCCCGTTTCTAACACAACAGCAGCTATCAGTACTTCTACTCGACCCGTTTCTAACACAACAGCAGCTATCAGTACTTCTAGTACTCGACCCGTTTCTAACACAACAGCAGCTATAAGTACTTCTAGTACTCGACCCGTTTCTAATACAACAGCAGCTATAAGTACTTCTACTCGTCCCGTTTCTAACACAACAGCAGCTATCAGTACTTCTACTCGACCCGTTTCTAACACAATAGCAGCTATCAGTACTTCTAGTACTCGTCCCGTTTCTAACACAATAGCAGCTACCAGTACTTCTACTCGACTCGTTTCTAACACAACAGCAGCCATCAGTACTTCTACTCGACCCGTTTCTAACACAATAGCAGCTATCAGTACTTCTAGTACTCGTCCCGTTTCTAACACAACAGCAGCTGTCAGTACTTCTAGTACTCGTCCCGTTTCTAACACAATAGCAGCTATCAGTACTTCTAGTACTCGTCCCGTTTCTAACACAACAGCAGCTATTAGTACTTCTAGTACTCGTCCCGTTTTTAACACAACAGCAGCTATCAGTACTTCTAGTACTCGTCCCGTTTTTAACACAATAGCAGCTATCAGTACTTCTAGTACTCGTCCCGTTTCTAACACAACAGCAGCTATCAGTACTTCTAGTACTCGACCCGTTTCTAACACAACCAGTACTTCTAGTACTCGACCCGTTTCAAACACAAGAGCAGCTATAAGTACTTCTAGTACTCGACCCGTTTCTAACACAACAGCAGCTATCAGTACTTCTAGTACTCGACCCGTTTCTAACACAACAGCAGCTATCAGTACTTCTGGTACTCTTCCCGTTTCTAACATAACAGCAGCTATCAGTAATTCTAGTACTCGACCCGTTTCTAACACAACCAGTTCTTCTAGTACTCGTCCCGTTTCTAACACAACAGCAGCTATAAGTACTTCTAGCTATCAGTACTCGACCCGTCCCGTTTTTAACACAACAACACAAGCAGTACTTCTAGTACTCGACCCGTTTCTAACACAACAGCAGCTATAAGTACTTCTAGTACTCGACCCGTTTCTAACACAACAGCAGCTATCAGTACTTCTAGTACTCGTCCCGATTCTAATACAACAGCAGCTATCAGTACTTATAGTACTCGACCCGTTTCTAACACAACAGCAGCTATCAGTACTTCTAGTACTCGTCCCGTTTCTAACACAACAGCAGCTATCAGTACTTCTAGTACTCGACCCGTTTCTAACACAACCAGTACTTCTAGTACTCGTCCGGTTTCTAACACAACAGCAGCTATCAGTACTTCTAGTACTCGTCCCGATTCTAATACAACAGCAGCTATCAGTACTTATAGTACTCGACCCGTTTCTAACACAACAGCAGCTATCAGTACTTGTAGTACTCGTCCCGTTTCTAACACAACAGCAGCTATCAGTACTTCTAGTACTCGACCCGTTTCTAACACAACCAGTACTTCTAGTACTCGTCCGGTTTCTAACACAACAGCAGCTATAAGTACTTCTAGTACTCGACCCGTTTCTAACACAAGCAGTACTTCTAGTACTCGACCCGTTTCTAACACAACAGCAGCTATAAGTACTTCTAGTACTCGACCCGTTTCTAACACAACAGCAGCTATCAGTACTTCTAGTACTCGACCCGTTTCTAACACAACAGCAGCTATAAGTACTTCTAGTACTCGACCCGTTTCTAACACAATATTAGCTATCAGTACTTCTAGTACTCGACCCGTTTCTAACACAATAGCAGCTATCAGTACTTCTAGTACTCGTCTCGTTTCTAACACAACAGCAGCTATCAGTACTTCTAGTACTCGTCCCGTTTCTAACACAACAGCAGCTATAAGTACTTCTACTACTCGTCCCGTTTCTAACACAACAGCAGCTATAAGTACTTCTAGTACTCGTCCCGTTTCTAACACAATAGCAGCTGTCAGTACTTCTAGTACTCGACCCGTTTCTAACACAATAGCAGCTATCAGTACTACTAGTACTCGTCCCGTTTCTAACACAACAGCAGCTACCAGTACTACTAGTACTCGTCTCGTGTCTAACACAACAGCAGCAACCAGTACTACTGCTGCGACCACTTTTCCCTCTCTTTTGTATTTCCCCTCCCCCTGGTTCCCCTACTACTACCCTGTGATACACACCCAGGATTTATGTCCCACTTTTGCTGTTGTTTGTCTGGTAGACTATGAGCGCTTCGGATTACACGTAAAGACATGAAAAAGGTCCTGAACCTAACACAGTTTTAAAAGGCACAAAACAACCAATTCAAAATTCGACCTATCTCACTTAGGCGCTCTCTAAGACTTGCCTGTCGTTTTCTTTTGTTCCGATTTTATTGTATGTAAATCCTCATTCTTGTTTTAGAACTGCTTTTCTGCATTGTAATTACATTCAGAGGTTAGAGAAATCGTGCAGCGATATTATCTCAATGCTGCCTCTGTAACTAACGACATTGTCCCAATGCTGCCTCTGTAACTAACGAGATTGTCCCAATGCTGCCTCTGTAACTAACGACATTGTCCCAATGCTGCCTATGTAACTAACGACATTGTCCCAATGCTGCCTATGTAACTAATTGTTATACTCTGTTCTATGATATCCCATGGGCTTAGCTCCTGTAATACTGTAATTATGTTAGCATAATAAGCACGAGACACACTAACTCTCCACTTTTATCTACAGGTTTTTTTTCTAAGGGAGAGAACACACACCACGATCACACACCACGATCACACACACACGACGATCACACACCGCGATCACACACACACGACGATCACACACCGCGATCACACACACACGACGATCACACACCGCGATCACACACACACGACGATCACACACCACGATCACACACTACGATCACACACACACACGACGATCACACACCACGATCACACACCGCGATTACACACCATGATCACACACCACGATCACACACCACGATCACACAACACGAACACACAACACTATCACACACCACGATCACACAACACGATCACAAACCGCGAACACACACCGCGATCACACACCACGATCACACAACACGTTCACAAACCGCGAACACACACCGCGAACACACACCACGATCACGCACCACGATCACATCCCACGAACACACACCACGATCACACACCACGAACACACACCACGAACACACACTACGATCACACACCACGATCACACACCACGAACACACACCACAAACACACACCACAAACACACACTACGAACACACAGCACGAACACACAGCACAAACACACACCACGATCACACACCACGATCACACACCACGAACACACACCACAAACACACACCACAAACACACACTACGAACACACGGCACGAACACACAGCACAAACACACACCACGATCACACACCACGATCACACACCAAGAACAAACACCACGATCACACACCACGATCACACAATACGATCACACTCTACGATAACACACCACGAACACACACACCACGATCACACACCACGATCACACACCACGATCACACACCACGAAGGAGACGTAGCAGTGCCAAGGCAAGTGTAGTAAGAGTGATAGCAACAGTAGCAGTGGTGGCTGTAGTAGTAGCAGTAGTGATAATATTAGTTTTTGAAGTGACTGTAGTAGTAGTCGTTGTGGTCGTGGTAGTAGTAGTAATAGTAGTGGAGGAAGAAGTAGTCGTAGTAGTTGTGGTGGTAGTAGTAGTTGTGGTAGTTGTATCGATAATAATGGTAGTCGTGGTGGTAGTGGTAGCAGAAGTAGTAGTAGTTTTAGTAGTAGTAGAAGAAGTATTTGTAGTTTTAGTAGTAGTAGTAGTAGTATTAGTAGTGATAGTAGTAATAGTAGAAGTAGTAGTAGTAGTAGTAATAGTATTAGCAGTGATAGTAGTAATAGTAGAAGTAGTAGTAGTAGTAATAGTAGTAATAGTAGTAATAGTAGTAATAGTAGTAGTAGTTATAGTAATAGTAGTAGTAGTAGTAGTAGTAGTAGTAGTAGTAGTAGTAGTAGTAGTAATAGTAGTAGTAGTAATAGTAGTAGTAGTATTGATAGTAGTAGTAGTAGTAGTAGTAGTAGTAGTAGTAGTAGTAGTAGTAGTAGTAGTAGTAGTAGTAGTAGTAGTAGTAGTATTAGTAGTAGTGTAAGAAGCTGTGGTAGTTGAAGTGGTGATAGTTGTGGTGATAGTGGTGAAGGAGGCAGTAGTTGTCGTTGCTTGTCGTATCACTTGAATACAGGTGTGTGTGGAGACACTGACCTTGAGTCATAGTCTACCTAAGAGCCATAGACGGTTCCAGACTTATAAATGTACAGGGGTCACAGACTGTTTAGTAGTCACAAACTGTCCATTGGTAATTAAATTTCCAGGAGTCATAGACTGTCTAGAAGTCATATACTGTCCCAGGAATCACAGACTGTCTATAAGTCATAAACTGTCCAGGAATCAATAACTGTCTCGGAATCATAAACTGTCTAGGAGTCATATACTGTCCAGAAATCACAGACTGTCTATGAGTCATAAACTGTCCAGGAGTCATAAACTGTCTCGCAACCATAAACTGTCTAGGAGTCATAAACTGTCTAGGAATCATAAACTATCTAGGAGTCATAAACTGTATAGGAGTCATAAACTGTCTAGGAATTATAAACTGTCTAGGAGTCATAAACTGTCTCGCAACCATAAACTGTCTAGGAATCATAAACTATCTAGGAGTCATAAACTGTATAGGAGTCATAAACTGTCTAGGAATTATAAACTGTCTAGGAGTCATAAACTGTCTCGCAACCATAAACTGTCTAGGAGTCATAAACTGTCTAGGAATCATAAACTATCTAGGAGTCATAAACTGTATAGGAGTCATAAACTGTCTAGGAATTATAAACTGTCTAGGAATCATAAACTGTCTAGGAATCATAAACTGTCTAGGAGTCATAAACTGTCTAGGAATCATAAACTATCTAGGAGTCATACACTGTCTAGGAGTCATAAACTGTATAGGAATTATAAACTGTCTAGGAGTCATAAACTGTATAGGAGTCATAAACTGTCTAGGAGTCATAAACTGTCTAGGAGTCATAAACTGTCTAGGAATTATAAACTGTCTAGGAATTATAAACTGTCTAGGAATTATAAACTGTCTAGGAGTCATAAACTGTCTAGGAATTATAAACTGTCTAGGAATTATAAACTGTCTAGTAGGAGTCATACAGTGGACAAGAACCAGTGTGCAGCTAATCCCTGCCAAGCAAGGGCAGCTACCAGCAACGCGTTGTCTCCCCTTGTGTCAACGTCTTCAGCACGGCTCAGAAACTGCCACCCCAGGTATTTGAAGTACCCGACAGTCAGCAACCGATTATCCAGTCTCGCAAGGAGAAATCAATTGTAATCGGCGCTTATTCCTGTCCCCGGGCAATTTTTTATGTGAGTATAATGAAGCTCTCACTGGGCTTTCAGATGGTCCCGCAGACTTTGTTACCCACACTGCAAGGCGCTGGAGAGAGCCAGCAACAATTGTGAGGCTCTGCAGGAAACTTTTTCTTATTTAAAATAATTTCTCCACAAATGAAAACATTCGCCAACCCTGTACTGTGGCATGTATGCTTAACTGTTAGTGGGCGCTTCAAAGAATTCACATTTGACACGCGGAGTTTTTGAAAGTCAGTGCAAGTCATGACTGGTAACAGTTATTTCTTCTTCTTCTTCTTCTTCTTCTTCTTCTTCTTCGATTGCCCTCACAGGAAGAAAATCCACCTGTCCACATCCCTTGTCCGTGTATATACTGACAATACTTTGACACATGCAATAAGTGACGAAGTGATCTATGCCAGCTTTGAACCGCTCACAACTTGCTTAACTTGGGCAACCTGTCCTAGAACTCAGATATGCAGACGACACACAGTTCTCATTTCCAACAGCGTCAAGACCTAGTAGAACTAATTCTGACAGTCATCGAGCACCGCGAAGAAGTGAATCTTTTTCTCAATAAGCAAAACAAAGGAAGCAAAATAATGCCCACCGGCGAAAGACTTTAGTCGTATTACATAATTCGAGTGCTGCGTGCGCATCCGTTTGACACATCTAGCCTTATTTGTATGCAAACTGTTGGTTTCTTGCCTCTCAAGCAGATACACTCTGATGTAGAAGGAAAGCCCCCCCCCCCCCACCCATTAATCGACTCATATGATATGTTTCTTGGGAAGACTGTGGGTCTGTTTTGTTTTTCCCACAATCAGGACCCCAGAATACACACGGGGAGTATTAACATCGATAACGAAGAGACTGGAGATGTCACAGATTAGAAAAAAAGATGATGAGGATTGGCGGTGGAGGGAGGGGGGAGGAGTATCCGGAAAACAACGCAGAGGAAGACCTCTGTGAAGGTGGATAAGATGCATTGGCTATGAAAGCACATAGGGCTGGAGAGCTGGCTAGATTCTTAGAGACATTCGGATGTGCAGCGACGGTAGTAAAAGACTAGCTGATTGATAAGAATCCGAACTAGCTGCTATCGTTATGTCGACGCCCTCGATCGGCTCCATACTGGCAAACACCTATTCCTCCACGGGTTTGAGGTAGTTTATTGTTCACAGATTATAACCCAACACCCTGAGAAACCAAACGAAGTTTACCGACTTTTGGTATTGGTTTGCTCGCACATCTAGAATAAATTATATAAATATGTACACAAACAGCCCAATCTGCAGACTAGAGCTGACAGAAACTACAAGAGGTCACAAAGTCACGAAAATCTTCCCGCTAACAACCAGAAAAACCGGGGACATTCTGGGGGACACTGCTAAAGTACTCAAGAGTGACCAATTATGTCCGACAGGAGTGGGAGGACAATCTGCCTAGTCCTGGCTGTGACTACAAAGGTCATTGTCAAGCTGTCAGTGGGACAAAGTGGAGGACCCAGTCAAGGAAACCCGGCGACAGGGTGAAGGAAAGTGACGGCTGTGTGGGGAACTTGATACGGGGTTAAGGCCATGTTCTGTTGGAGCAGAGGTCAGGACCGCGGCTGGGGATGCAGACGTCACTTAAAGGGTCGCTGCAGCACGAAACATGACGATCAGACCATCCTTACCCGAGCAAAAACCCGCTACATCATAAAACATGATCAGACTATCCTTACCCGAGCAAAAACCCGCTACATCATAAAACATGATCAGACCATCCTTACCCGAGCAAAAACCCGCTACATCATAAAACATAAAGATCAGACCATCCTTACCCGAGCAAAAACCCGCTACATCATAAAACATGAAGATCATACTACCCTTACCCGGGGTGTAAACTCCTGCGAACAGTTCTGGTCGTTCGTCCGCTTCTAGACTTTGGTCTTGTTGTTCCATAACCTGAGTTTTGTGTGTACATCCGTTTTACAAATCTAGCTTATTTGTATTACAGTGTCGGTTTCTTGCCTCTCAGACAGATGTACAACGACTTCAAAAGAAACACCGCTTATAACTTGAATTCCACGACATGCTTAATAGTGCTGTGTGGGGGTGGGTCTATAACCCCCATCCCCACACAAAAAATAGGGCTTCAGACGCCACAAGGCAATTAATCGTTGAAGGGGAGTATGGTTGACAATGATTTAGTTCTTGTAGATTACTTATTCTATTTACTAAACATTAGTCGGAACAGAACACACGAGTTTAAAAAAAAAAGGAAAGTGAAGAGACGATGTCTTGAGGGTATAGCAGTTTTTGACAGATATAACATTTACATCTATATTTAGCCAAATCTGGAATCGATGCTGTGAACACGTTATCAATATTTCTCATACAGTCTGTGCGATTCTTTTCTGCGGCCGTCTGTTTGCAGCGGCACTTGTGTCAACACCCTTTCAACACCGACCACACATTGCAATATGCGCTGGGCGGTGCGCTGGCAGCTGCAAGCAAAACACTTCATCCTTCCGTCGTCACCAAGGATCATTTGCAAATTCTGGGGCATGTTCTCCTAGACTGCAACAGTTCTGTCGATTCAGTATTCCGGTTTCCAAAATGGCGGCTCTTTTTCTGATTTTTTTGTTTTTAAAATCCCATTACTCTTTCTTTCTTTCTTTCTTTCTTTCTTTCTTTCTTTCTTTCTTTCTTTCTTTCTTTCTTTCTTTCTTTCTTTCTTTCTTTCTTTCTTTCTTTCTTTCTTTCTTTCTTTCTTTCTTTCTTTCTTTCTTTCTTTCTTTCTTTCTTTCTTTCTTTCTTTCTAGAGGAAATATAAATAGAATGTCTTAGGAAACTAACTGGGAAGGTTAACCGCAAAAACAAATGCTTATCAAAACGGATATGCTGTAAAGAGGCACAACGCATTTACGTCACTTGACGAGCGATGAGGAAAAACATAACGACCACGTCTACCGTCGCGACTGAAAGACACGGGGCACGATGCACAGGCTCTAAATCCCTCAGCAGCTGCAAATCAACAGCCTGAACAAATCACGCCCCAAACTACGAGAAAGATGGGTCAGATTCTCTCAGAGAAAGATAAGGCCCACATACATCACAATGGAGACCTTGAGAGTTCCTTGGTGACCTTGCTGAATCTGTCGACGATGTTTCACGTGCAGGTGAAGACAGGTCATGGTCAACCTTGACCCTGTCACACAAGAGGATACCTGATACAGACAGACACACATCCAGGCAGACAGACGGCTAACACCAGCTACACATGAACAAAAGACATACTTTATAGGTGTCTTAAACTCCAATAAACGTTTAAAAAGACCGGAAGAAGACTTTTGAAATAAAATCTTCATTCCTAATAGCTTGAGAAGCAAATGACAACAACTGTTACTTGCTGACAATGTGCTAAAAAAAGGGGAAAGGGGGTGGAGGGGGTGGGGGACTGGGAGAGAGTTACATGTTGACAATGTGGAAGGGGGGCGGGGATGGCTTACATGCTGACAATGCGGGGGGGGGGGGGGGGGGTGGAGACGGAACAGAGGTTGGGCTAGGGTACACAAGAAGAGAATCCGACGTCTGTACTCCGACTTTACGATTTTAGCAGCTGCCATTCCCGTCTCAGCCCCGACCGTAGGCAGCACACGAACAATCAATTAAATGGCAACAAAATGCTAATTTGAATACGGACAGTTTTTTTTCAGACGCAGGTTAAATACATTGCTGGCACCAAACGGGAATTTGTGACGTGTCAGAAACCTCGTAAACTTGGGCGACCCAACAATGAACGTCTACAGGGCCTCAAGTCGATCGGTAGCTGAAGCCACAATTCGCGTCTACACACAGGCCGTACTTTGTCGCAAAAAGCTAATGACGAAAGAGCTGTAGATAAGATGGAGGTTTCAAGTCTGAACAACGGATTAACATAATAGCACACGGGAGTAACCCATAAGTGCTCAGTTCTTCTTCTACTTTAAGTCTGAGTCAGAAGAAGCTCAGCGCAGTGCACAAGCTCTCTAGCACCGGCGAGGATCCTGAAATACCTTTGGGTAGATTTTAAACTCCAAAATTTACCCGGGCAATCCGGTTAGGCTAATCTTTTCGATTCCAACTGCCAAGGGATTTTTTACATCCGTAACAATACAACAAAGTTAGCTTAGATTCTCTCTGATTTTTACTGGCAGTAGCCTGGATTATGAAGACAGCAGGCGTTAACACTTGAGATGGAATTCAGTGGACCACTACACAACAGCTTGATGATCTGGACTTTGCTGATGATATTTCTCTTCTGTCCCACTCAAGGAATCAGATGCAAGATAAATTATATATATTTGATGCGAGACCACAACAGCTAGGTCTGAAAATCCACAGCGCAAAGACAGAGATAATAATAATAAATGATGCGAATAGTAATGTGGTTTCTCTTAATAGTAAGCCACTCCAAGAAATGGAGTATTACACCTGTTAGGCCAGTAATGCAGATATAGATCGGGGAACTGATAGAGATATTAAAATACGAATAGAAAAAGCAAGAGGAGTTAGCACAACACTAGAAAATTGGTGCAGGTCAAAAGAAACTAAAAGTAACACTGCAGATATTTAATTCTAATGTCAAATCAGTACTGTTGTATGTAGCGAGAAACTGTTAAGGCAATTATAAATTAACTACAAACATTCAATAATTACAGCCTGCGCAGAATAGAGGTAATTAAATGGTACAATCACTAATGTAGAGCTTTGAGAGAGAACTAAACAAGTTCAAGTGGACCAAGAGGTAAATAAAAGACGATGGCGTTGGATAGCACACAGTTTAAGAAAACATGAAAAAAATATAACTAGAATATCCTTGCACTGGAACCCACAGGAGTATAGAAATAAAGGAAGACTAAAGAACACGCAGAGAAGGGAGCAAAAGAGAAAAGATAAACAGATGAGGAGGACATGGGGAGAGATGCATGCGATAGCGAAGGGTGAAACGACTTGGCGTCAGTTTGTTGAGGGCCTATGCTCCAACGAGGATTAGAAGGCAGAAGAAGAGCTTATTGGTACTAACAGATAGAAAATAAATTGCCGACTGACATGGGTGAACTTGTCTCCCCAGTACAGAGACGGTGGGAAGGAAATAAATGGGTTGACACCAGAACTGAAAGTTGTAGCAGCCCTGTTGCCAAACGAGTTATAAATGGTTACAGTTAACCTGAAACTTGCCAGGTAAGGTTCGGCTTTGGCATTGATAAATGTACCGGGAAGACGAGCATAATCTCTCACATAACCGAATCCTTACCTTCCCCTGCACCGCAATTATCTTCATTAACATTATCTCTTTCTCGTTTCATTTACCTGTCACAACTCTTCCCCTTAATCCCGCTTCTCAGGCAGGTAATTTCTGGGCATCGCGAGCTCCAGACAAGCCAGTTTGGCTGACACGAGCCTAATTAATGCCACAATCCGACAAGGTGAATTTTCGGGAAGGAAGAAAACCACACCTGAATCAACAATGGTACACCTCCTACAAGTCTACAACAATTTGTAAAGTTTGCAGAGCCAAGAAAGCCGAGAGCTTGTGTGGATTTAGGTCCTCTGAACAAGTACAAACCCAGCTAATTAATGCCATACACAGCAAACTGGATGATTTAGGAACTGAAAGAAAGACAAATGAATCAAGTCTAACTATTAGGAATAACGTTACGAAAATATTGCAGACAGAACGAACAGTAAGTCTAGTACTCTGTGTACATACAGCAACAAACATCAAAGGCGAACTCGGTCAGCTTTACGACAAAATAATAACAAGCTCAAGATTGCAGAAATCGGCTAGAAAGCTTTCCTAAGCAAAATAACAAACAGACGTTTTTAAAACTGATTTAAAAAGTAGGAACAAGTCACTGCCTCCTCTGGCTGTAGAATGTTTTATTCAGTCTCCTGAAATTCCCTGAACCAAAACCTTTGACGGCAGAAGCCAGAGAACCTTTGACGGCAAAGGCTAGATAACCTTTGACGGCAGAGGCTAGAGAACCTTTGACGGCAGAGGTTAGAGAAACTTTGACGGCAGAGGCTAGAGAACAAGGCAGAGGCTAGAGAACATTTGACGGCAGAGGCTAGATAACATTTGACGACAGAGACTAGAGAAACTTTGACGCCAAAGAACAAGGCAGAGGCTAGAGAACCTTTGACGGCAGAGGCTACAGAACCTTTTGACGGCAGAGGCTACAGAACCTTTGACAGCAGAGGCTAGAGAACCTTTGACAGCAGAGGCCAGAGAACAAGGCAGAGGCTAAAGAACCTTTGACGGCAGAGGCTAGAGAACCTTTGACGGCAGAGGCCAGAGAACAAGCAGAATATCCAGACCGTCAAAGTTTTAGAAGTTTCAATGACCTTTTTGGTTCTTATAAAATGTAGATGCTATTTCTTTCTGTGGTGAGTGTAACGACGAATACTTTCTAGCAGCAATTAGGTTCCATCACTTGCTACCGTGATCTTGTCAAGTTGAAGATTTCCACATTTGTGTCTGCTAATTATTACATCACAGGTATTTAAAAACTTATGCTTCCGTCGAGTAGTTAGAGCTCAAGGCTGTCATGTGGAACACACAGGTTCGATCCTTGCTAGGGGTTGGGGGAGGGGGGTGGATAAATTTGTTTCTTTCTCAGACAAAAGAACATACCCTGACCTGTACAGGTAATTATGTCTGCAGTAGGCATACGGCCTTTAATCCTCAGTCTCACCACCGCCCGCTCCTAGATGGCCCCATAAGTGCTAAGTACATGGTCAGGCAAACCTGGACTTGACAGAAACAAACACACTTGGTAATTTCGAGCATCAATCCTAGCTGCAGGCGATTTGACAACAGACCATCGTATATTGGTTTCGACATTGGTACAAACGCCGACGGTTGAGCAGCAATGGCAAACTACTGAACGTACAAAAGCCTAGTAAAATCGCACAAAGATCTCGGGTTGGTTTTGCAACAGTCAGTGAAGGATTTGCAAAATACCTTTAAAGCAGACTTGGAAACCATTTCGTAATGCTGAATAAGGTATTTCTTCTTCCAAACAGCGGAACTTTACTATTTAAAACCTACCCCAACACCATCAATATAGTATATTACCTTCCCGGCTCCATACAAGATATAACGCTGGCAACGAAAATGGTGGAAACAAACTGGGAAAACGGTTGTTGAATTTACTGAGCAAACAAACAAAAACGAAATGTTTACACGGTTGTGATCACTACATCCTAGTTTATATATCAGGTTTGTGAAAAATAACTAATTAACACGCACCTACCACCGCAAAAATAGATACACAAACTAACGAGTGTGAGAATCTGAAAAACAACCAATCAATCAAATTTAATTGAGTGTCAGAAAGAAAGTAATGAAATGTTATGGTCTGAAAAAAGGCAGCGAACACTGAAATCCTGTTATTCTCCCGGCCTGTTTTTCCTATCAGGGTCAGGTGTTGAAGAGGCACGCTTGGACGTGGGGTTGACTTGGGTCACCTTTGGGTCCTTAGCAGGCTAATAATGTTTCCAAGGAAGAGCTAGCTAGCCCCAACACAGATGACACTGCCAGGGGCGTGGAGGTACTCCATGCACACGACACACTGTAATGTATGCAAGCAAACATTGGAAGCTTTTGGAGACAGTTGGGATACGGTTTCTGAAATGACTTGCCTAAAACTTGGTCAGAGAAAGCCTCACAGTGATGCAGGGAAGCGGCAAATGACAGTAGAACTGTCACATAAAGAAGATCTGTGTATGGTGAGATGAGAAAAGAGAGGTTAGAGAACATAAGGGCGACTGGAAAGATAAGTAGTTCAAGCAAAAAGGATTGTTGGCACCCATCCGTGTCTCCAGATGATAGTGCATGAAGACATGGGAACGAAGTTCCTTCTCTCTGAGGCGAAAAGTCTGCGCATAGCTGTAGAGATAATGTCTTGTCTATGCACCGTGAACCCTCTCGCAACGTTTGCTTTGTTTACCCCCTAGGCTTTGTTGACCCCACAGGAAGAGTAACACCAATGCTTTCGCAACAAAGCATGTTGCTGAGGCTACCAAATCAGAAGAGCTGTGCCCTGTCTTGTTTGCCTGTCGGAGCCACCGACCATCCATAGGTAAGGGTCTGGTGCTCCCTGCAATCAATCAAAGTCCCCAGGTTGTATGTCCTATTTCTAGGATAAGGCTAGCATCCTCACCAACGCCCTCGTCCAACGAAAGCCGGAAAGGATGGAATACTTTTTATTTCCTCGCGTTTACTGACTGAAAACTCTGGTGGAAATGTCTGGATGTTCGTCAACCTCTGGACTTTACTTTTGTCCATGAACCTGCGTGTTCCGTGCATATCTGCATCCCAGATCTGGCTTATTTGTATGCAGAAGTAGTGGGCCTGTTTGTTTTCCTAAAAATTGGGTTTTGGAACCTGCACAGGGAGGGTGAAATATAAACTATACTGGGAGGGTGAAATATAAACTATACAGGGAGGGTGAAATATAAACTACACAGGGAGGGTGAAATATAAACTATACAGGGAAGGTGAAATGAGTCGCTACCATCTATGAGTCGCTATCGAAATAATGAGACAAAAACGAGTACATACCTGGTAAGGTATCATTCACGCATTTCCAGAAGTCAGTCTGAAAGATAAGAATGAATTAATGTAAACTCCGTATACAGTCTTTAAAATAAAACCACTATCCATTCTATCATGCCACCTGTCTTCCTTCCCCCCCCCCCCCCAATCTGTTGTTCACACTTCATATGCGGTTCTTTCTAACGCTCCCTCTCTGTGTTTCTCTGCCTACCCTCTCTGTATATATCTGACTACCCTTTCTGTGTATCTTTGCCTACCCTCTCTGTATATATCTGACTACCCTCTCTGTGTATCTCTGACTACCCTCTCTGTGTATCTCTGCCCACCCTCTCTGTGTATCTCTGCCTACCCTCTCTGTGTATCTCTATCTACCCTCTCTGTATATCTCTGCCCACCCTCTCTGTGTATCTCTATCTACCCTCTCTGTATATCTCTGCCTACCCTCTCTGTGTATCTCTCCCTACCCTCTCTGTGTATCTCTGCCTACCCTCTCTGTGTATCTCTGCCTACCCTCTCTGTGTATCCCTCCCTACTCTCTCTGTGTATCTCTGACTACCATCTCTGTGTATCTCTGACTACCCTCTCTGTGTATCTCTACCCACCCTCTCTGTGTATCTCTGCCCACCCTCTCTGTGTATCTCTGCCCATCCTCTCTGTGTATCTCTGACTACTCTCTCTGTGTATCTCTCCCTACCCTCTCTGTGTATCTCTCCCAACCCTCTCTGTGTATCTCTCCCTACCCTCTATGTGTATATCTGACTACTCTCTGTGTGTATCTCTCCCTACCCTCTCTGTGTATCTCTGTCCACGATCTCTGTGTATCTCTGCCCACCCTCTCTGTGTATCTCTCCCTATAATCTCTGTGTATCTCTCCCTACCCTCTCTGTGTATCTCTCCCTACCCTCTCTGTGTATCTCCCCCTACCCTCTCTGTGTATCTCTCCCTACCCTGTCTGTGTATCTCTGACTACCCTCTCTGTGTATCTCTGACTACAATCTCTGTGTATCTCTGCCTACCCTCTCTGTGTATCTCTGCCTACCCTATCTGTGTATCTCTGCCTACCCTCTCTGTGTATCTCTGGCTACCCTCTCTGTGTATCTCTGACTACCCTCTCTGTGTATATCTGCCTACCCTCTCTGTGTATCTCTGGCTACCCTCTCTAAATGAATACGGCATTTTAAGTATCCATTGCTCATTTAAGATTTGATTGCATGTACGCAATCATGACATCAGTGGACTTGACACCAAACAGGTGTCATCAGTCATGACATCAGTGGACTTGACACCAAACAGGTGTCATCAATCATGACATCAGTGGACTTGACACCAAACAGGTGTCATCAATCATTTGACACTTGTGGAGCACACGGAATTAGACACGTAAACAAGACACCTATTTGAAGGAAGCATCCTCAACACAGAAAACAACAATAGTACAGTAAAACAAGAGAAGTAAATGTAGAAGCAATGACAAGAGAGCTACACAAGAAATCACTAACAGATGTTGCTTGCACGCCTGGATCCCCTCACGAGTTACAAGAGCAACCTGAAACTCGAGCCAACTGCCGAGTGTTTTTCCAAGTCGTGGCGGCTGATTTGATTTCTTTGGTGCATGCATAAACAAAACATTCAGAAAAACAACATATGTAGGCGGTTTAACATGGAAACCTGATGTAAGTGTACAAACGCGCCTGTATGCCAGGGTAGACAGGTTTGAGTCATATTTCGCCATGTGTGGGTTCCGCGACCCATTTTAAAGTGGAAAAGACATACAGTCCTTTAATAAGTACGGCGTTAAAGGCGAGTTGTTAGGGATTTTCCATAAAAGTAAAAGTGCATATGCCTGGGAGGCCAGGAACTAACAGTCTGCACACAAATAAGCCAGTCTGTAATACTGGTGTGCAAACAAAACTGATGTTCTGGGACAACATTAAAGTCCAGAAGTAGACAAAGAACCAGATGTTCTTGCTAAAGTTTACAGCAAACCTGTCAACACTAAAACACGGAGGAGGAGCAAGCAAAAGACGAAATAGGAGGAGGAGGAGGATAAAAAGAAAAAGAAGAAGAAGACATCTTCCTCTATGCGCATCTCTCTCTCTCTCTCTCTCTGTCTCTCTCTCTCTCTCTCTCTCTCTCTCTCTCTCTCTCTCAACTGTGTGTCTGCAATCTTCACATTACTGGACCTGGGTTGCTAAAACCAGTATCAGGGGTCTCGAGTTCCATCTTCCTCAGAGCTCTCATGTATAGTATTGTATAGCAGTACTCCTGTTTTCCCCTCTTCTAACCCTTTCAGCAATAGTTGGCACGTTCGTTCGTTCGTCCGTGTGCCACGCCTATAACCGCCCTCTGCCTTGGTTCCTCATCTTATACGATCACGGGAATAATTGATTAGGTCTATGCTATTGCCTCGTCAGACTGACTCACTGACTATTTTTACCCACCAGGACACCACACAAGCGATAAAACACCCGGTGACACAAAGTGCCACCATGCAGATGAGGATCACCGGTGGGGAGGTCCCGGAAATCCCTTTCAGCCGTTAGGCCATATCTATGCCAAGTTTATATTCAGGGCCCCCAGCCGAAGCCAGGGTGGGGCTTCAAATAACAAAAAATTGCATCCCACATGGGGACGTCTTTAGGTTATTGCCTCGTCAGTAGTAGTAGTATATTTTACCCCACTAGGACATCATACAAGCGATAAACACCCGACAACCACGAAGTGCCACCATGTGGATGAGGATCACCAGTGGAGAGGTCCCAGAAACCGCTTTCAGCCATTAGGCTATATTGCGGCAACTGGCAAGAGCCAGGGTGGAGCTTCAGAATAACGAAAAATTGCATCCCACAGGAAGATGACGGATTATATAAATTCATTGCCTTGTCAGTTCCAAGAAGACAGTTCAGTTGTTTCAGGCAAAACCTAATTTATTTTCCTACATCTTCTCCCCGTGTAGTTTGCCAGTTATCGCTAAGTTTTCCATATATTTCCTTCCACAGAACACGTCATTGCCCTTACCTGATGCTAAACACATTGCAACATCTATAGAGACTTAAACGTTTAGTTTTTTCACGGCCTACTATATTTATATTGTAATAGGAATGCATTCCGAACACAGAACTTTGTAAGCATATTAAAATGTCACACAATGCAACATGGAAACGCTTTGAGTAACCAATTTTCGAGGGGACTTCACCAAAGTGTACCGTGATTTAGTCGGTAGGCATTATTAGAGAAGGCGTTGGTTCTTTTCTACTGGCAATTACAACAGTGTGTTTTTTGATGAGTATGTCTTTATCTTGATCTCATCTCTACAAGGCATCTGTCAAAAACCTAAAACAGTTACAAGAGGACAACTGACCATTTCTTGTGGACATCCTTCGGCGGCCGTCAACAGCAGCTGCATCTGTGGAATGGGAGATATCTGCACGTGCACCTGTAGATAAAGATAAGTTCCTGGTTAGGTCAAGGCATTGTGGTCATTATTTTGTTTCAACGTGATAGTAATACTGACCAGACACTGAGGATCTGGAGTTCTTACAAGCAGCGCTGGGGAGAGGGAGGAGAAGGGATAGCGGATGGTCAAATGAGGACACAGGGCTGAGCAAGAGTAGCAGATGAAAGTGGAATGTCACTTTAATGGAGGCCTCTGAAGATAAGTTATGGAGGGAGGGAACTAAATGAACACAACATGAATGAAGAAATCAGCAATGAATATTTGTATAGTAAAGAAAAAAGGTAGAGAGGGAGAAAAAAAGGTAGAGAGGGAGAGAAAAAAGGTAGAGAGGGAGAGAAAAAAGGTAGAGGGAGAGAGAAAAAAGGAGGGGATGAAAAGTAGAAAAAGTAAAAGAAGAGGAATGAACGAACGAGCTTTCGTTTCAAGGGGTCACAAAATTAGTCACGCAGGCCCTTCTTAAATTCCGCCCTTTGAAACACCCGTCTTTCACACAGCAGTTGTATTTTATGAATAAAGCGTGTTATATTCATATGGTAAAATGCATATTGTAAATTTGAAAAAAATCAAAAAAATTATAGGTGGTAAAATGAATGCACACACTAGCGCATGCACACAGACACACCCACCCACACGGACGCGCCTTTCCACTCACTTAACCACGCATACATACATACATACATACATACATACATACCTACCTACCTACCTACCTACCTACCTACCTACATACATACATACATGCATGCATACATACATACAAACATACATACATACACACACAGACAGACAGACAGACAGACAGACAGACAGACAGACAGACAGACAGACAGACAGACAGACAGACAGACAGACAGACAGACAGACAGACAGACAGACAGACAGACAGACAGACAGAACAGACATACAGACAGACAGACATACATACATACATACATACATACATACATACATACATACATACATACATAAACACAGACCTTACATACGCAGACATACATAAAGACAGACATAATACAACATAGAAGAAAGACATAGAAGAAGAAGAAGAAGAGAAGAAGAAGAAGAAGAAGAAGAAGAAGAAGAAGAAGAAGAAGAAGAAGAAGAAGAAGAAGAGAAGATAGAAGAAGAAGAGAAGAAGAGGAGCTAAGAAAAAGAAAAATCAGAAGAAGAAGAAGAAAAAGAAGAAGAAGAAAAAAGAAGAGAAGAAGAAGAAGAAGAAGAAGAAGAAGAAGAAAGAAGAAGAAGAAGAAGATGACGAAGAAGACGGAGAAGAAGAAGAAGAAGACGAAGAAGACGAAGAAGAAGAAAAAGAAGAAGAAGAAGAAGAAGAAGAAGAAGACATAAATCTAGCACGCCTGTTTTTTAGCCATTTGCCTAATTATCTGCCCCTGAAAGGTGTCTGCACTAAATGATTCGAGACCTCACCGAGTACATTCCAGCTTCCGGTAGCGAAGAGAGTCTCAGACCGCGGGACGTAGGCCGCTTAAGTGTGAGTAATATACCAATATCAACATCGTTGATAACTCACTCCCCGCTGTTATCAGCAGGTAGAGTAAGTGGGTCAAGTTTACGTCTGGTTGGCTCTGCTGTTTCTCATCAGCCAATCCATCACTAGAGTGTAACACACGCCATTGCTCGCAAACTGACGCTGTCCAATTAGATAACTGTTTGTATAAATCATTTCACATTCTCCACCCATACCTACAGCTGAAGATACAGGGTGCGCATCAACTATTCGGTCAATTTAAAAAACCTGGAGAGTAGACCACAAACAAATTATTTTATCAGAATAGGTAATACAAACACATATGTCCCAAACACACACGACGAGAGGTTACTGGTTAAAAAAAATAATCTGATCTCGGAGTTCATGTTTTTGGCATTGTTGCCCAACTGTCGGGACAGTATTTGGGTCCTCTCCTTTGGTCGCAACAAACTGCAGGAGACTCTTTCAGGACTCTTAGTGGCGTGCAATGTTACGGCATTTTTATATGGCGAAGATAACCTAGTCACAATTATAACCAAAAGCTACCCCTTCGGGGATGCTGGTTTAACATGACGATTATTTTCTTGGCAAAACAAGGCAATACGTGTATTACCCATGCGTCTAGATTCTTCTCTAGGTATTGCTTTGTTTACTCCAAAGGGAGGGTAGCACCAATACGTTTGGAACAAAGCCGGCCGCAGAAAAAGCTGGATCAGAACAGCATTGCTCGTCTGTGCGCATGGCAGAGCTTTACTCCTAGACCAGCCAAAGCTAAAGGCCAAAGTGTGAAGCATAGAAGAGGAGAAATACCGACATCTTGAAAGATTTGAATATCCAGGAAGATTGGTTAATAAACAGCATCCTGTCTCAGGTACCAGGAAGGAGGGGCAGAGGACGACCGACACGAAGATGGTCACAGGATATAAATGACTCCTTAAGTGTACAAACGTACATGAGGTGGGAGAGCTGGCGAGAGACCGAGTTTCTTTCAGGCAAACCTGTGATGAGATATATAAGAATATGCTATATATGATGATATATGAAGATATTATCTTCCCGGCTCACACATTATAAATCTTTTTTTATATTATAACAACCCCCCCCCCCCCCCACCCACCACACATATATATATATGAAGCTTAGTTAAAGTTTATAAGCACGAACATAATTGATGGACACCCTGCAACCACAGCACACGTCAGTTTACCTCCAGAACCTCCTCTTATCGTCCGGTATCGTGTATTTTATTTCCCTTTCTGAATGCATTATTTGCTAGGCTGGTCCAGAGACGCCAAGCGTTGCAGACGACGTTTATCTTCAGATATATACGCACTTATAGCTAGATATGATCGCTGCAGCCCGCTAGGCCCCTGATAGTGGCATCCACGAATACCCGCGCACACGGCACAATTTGTCTTTTTAGGAGTGACACCTGAACGTGAGCGGTCAGGTCGGTCGTATCTAAGCAGGGAGATAAGAGCCGCAGCTGCTGTAAGAGTCAAGAGCTTCAACGTTAGCAGGGAAATACTCGGATGATTTATATTACAAGGAAAATATATGGATCACTCTTTATTGCGCAGATATGATTTCTGCTTTGAGAAACGAATGATTTAATTTGGCAATTCCTTCTCAAGTGTTGGCTTTTGCTAAATTAATGCTACAATTTAAATACTGCTTTACATGTCAGGGTATAGCACAGATATATCATATATAGCATACAAATGCCAAATAATCTGGCCACAATGTAAACAATATGCGATATGGTGAAGATACGAAAATGACTGTGGAAATAAAATTTAGTTTAAAGAAAAAATAATTATAACTGTTTCAAAAGTAAAAACACTAGACTTTGTACAGTTAAAAACAAAATGGGGTTGGGTGGAAAGGGGTGGGGGTGAATAAAAGTAATTATTTCTTCCTTTGACATAGGAGACCCTTTTTATAGGATAGGTCGACCTAATAGCCCTTACACATGTTTGTAGTAGAGTCAGCCTAGTTAAGGCTTTGCCAAAATCGTATGTTATGGATCAAAAGGCGCAGATATCGCAGCCTAGTTAAACAGAACAGCTGCCTTCGTTTAAGAGTGAACGTGGAAAAAGAAGAAGGAAAAAAAAATAAAAAAGAAAAAGAAGAATAAAGAGAATAAGAAGAAGAAGAAGAAGAAGAAGAAGAAGAAGAAGCAGAAGAAGAAGAAGAAGAAAAAGAAGAAGAAGAAGAGAAAGAAAAATCAAGAAAAAGAAGAAGAAGAAGAAGAAGAAGAAGAAAAAGAAGAAGAAGAAGAGAAAGAAAAATCAAGAAAAGAAGAAGAAGAAGATCAGAATACAAGAAGAAGAAGAAGACCTAATAAGAAGAAAAAGAGAATAAGAAGGCAGAAGAATAATAAGAAGAAGAAGAAAGAAGTAAGAAGAAGAAGAAGAATAATAAGACGAAGTTATAATTAAGAAGAATAAACAGAAGAAGAAGAATAAGATAAGACGAGAAAGAAAAAAAAACCTCCAGAAGAAGAAGAAGAACAACAAAAGAAGAAGAAAGAAAAGAAAGAGGATAAAGAAAAAGAAGATGCAGACGAAGAAAAGGAGAGGAAGAAACAAAGTAGTAGTCGTACATACATTCATATATACATAAATATACACATACATACATACACACACATGTACGCACGCACGTATACACACACACAACCACCCACCCACCCACCCACTACACACACACACACACACAGACAGACAGAGAGACATACATACATACATACATACAAACACACATACATACACACACACACATACATACATACATACATACATAACATACATACATACATAACATAACATACATACATACTACATACATACATACATACATACATACATACATACATACATGATACATACATACATACATACATACATACATACATACATACATACATACATACATACATACATACATACAATACATACATACATACTACATACATACATACATACATACATACATACATACATACATACATACATACTACATACATACAAACACACGCATGTACGCACGCACGTAACACACATACACACATACACCTCACATACATACATACATACATACATACATACATACATACATACATACATACATACATACATACATACATACATACATACATACATACATACAACACATACATACATACATACATACACACGCATGTACGCTCCCACGTACACACACATACACTCACATACATACATACATACATACATACATACATACATACATACATACATAACATACATACATACATACATACATACATACATACATACATACATACATACATACATACATACATACATACATACATACATACATACATACATACATACATACATACATACATACATACATACATACATACATACATACATACATACATACATACATACATACATTACATACATACATACATACATACATACATACATACATACATGCATGCATACATACATACATACATACATACACACACACTCCATGTACGCTCGCACGTACACACACATACACTCACATACATACATACATACATAAATACATACACTCACATACATACATACATACATAAATACATACATACATACATACATACATAAATACATAAATACATACATACATACATACATACATACAGACAGACAGACAGACAGACAGACAGACAGACAGACAGACAGACAGACAGACAGACAGACAGACAGACAGACAGACAGACAGACAGACAGACAGACAGACAGACAGACAGACAGACAGACAGACAGACAGACAGACAGACAGACATACAGACATACATACATACATACATACATACATACATACATACATACATACATACATACATACACACATACATTCACTTAGAGGAACAGCCAACAAATAAAGGTGCGCATTCGGATGAGCAAACACACAAAAATACAGACACAAAATAAGCAATCCCACTGTAGAAAAAGATGATCAAAAACAATTCATCTCGCACAATCATAGACTGTATAATTCCCCATTTATCCCACCTCAACATTTCCACTGGCGGGAAAACTCTACAGTTCCATTTCCAAATCTACCCCAGGCAGACTGTCATAGACAATTTGAATATCCATTGATAGCGCTTCTATAAAGTGTCGGTTCTTGTAAACAGCTATCGCCTCAATTGCCCAATAGAAATGTTGCACGGACGTAGTAAATATTTACGAGCCTCAGCTGAGACCAGAAAAAGGCGGAGAACCGGGGCCGAGTGGTAAACTTTACACCCCAGATGGAGCAAATCAAACCGTTACGTCAAAATATTTTTTTACATGGATATCTCTGGAGTTTTATTTTTGTCTGTTCTCCTGGTATTTCTTCCTTTCTTTAAAAACAAGACGTTTGTTTCCTGTTCTATTTTTGGATCAACTGCCAACTGGCAATAGCGCGGCCAGGTATATTTTTGCTTGGCATGTAAAAAAAAAATCGTGGTTACGAGACAAGAACTTATACAAATTGGCATTTCACAGCCTGTAAGATATCCGATTTCTCTGTCCAACACCCCCCCCCCCCCCCCCCAACTCCCGCCCCCACCCTTTCCCTTATAATCTAGAACGTATGGATATGATCTGTATTTTTGGTTGATCTATTATTAGTCTAATATGCTCTGTGGCTAAGTCGATGCGAACGCTTCGTAATGCCGGTAAATGTGCCTAGAGAAACCACACAACAGCCAGGGGCCGCAGGGGATGGTTCTGCAGCGTCCTGTAAAGGATACGCAACTAACCTTTTATTAGTCTACCAGAAGTGATTCTGGATTCAAATTCTCGAAGTCCCAGAGTGGGTTCTGAGATTCCATGGGGAAAAAAAAGAGGGGGGGAGGAGACAGACATACTGCCCCCTAAAAGCAAGCATGTCGTAAAAGTCGAGTAATTAGGATATTTCCTTGGAAGTTGGAGCGCATCTGCTTGACATGCGAGGAACCAATAGTATGCATACAAACAAATCAGATCGGTAAAACAGATGTGCACACAAAACTGCTGGAGTTTACAGCAGATAAACAACAAGAAGAATAAATTCTCCACGTGGAACACTTCTACGGCGTCACGTTAGTTACGGGATTGAACGAACCTGACCAAGCGATTTAAACACAAAGCCTCTTAATCCTCTTGTTGTCAGCATCATTATCGTCCACTTCTTCATATCATCAGTTTACCCGAACGTAGTCGCTGTGGTGTCGTCTCCCTTTTCCAGTTGTTACATTTTTTTTTACAGACGAATGTTGCCGAGGCACTGTTCACTTCTTGTTAAGGTGATCACTGACCTCATTTCAGTTACATAAATATACTGTATACTCTGCCATGGCTACGACAATTTGCCTCGCAATGTGAGCAGATAAACTGGGAACAGCTTCTAGGCAGACTCGATGTGCTTTTTAAGGTTACTGTTAACAACATACTAGACAATGAATACCTAAGACAGTGAATATTTCAGACAGTGAATAGTTCAGACAGTGATCACTTTGGACGGTGAATGCCAAGGGCAGTGAAAACACTTGACAGTAAATATTTTAGACAGTTAATACATTAGACAGTGAATGCAAAGGGGCATGTGAATATCTTGGAAAGTGAACATTTTTGACAGTTAATGTCCATGGTAGTGAATACTTTGGATAGTGAATATTTTAGACAGTGACCACTTTGGACAGTGAATACCATGGACAGTGAATACCTTGGACAGTGAATACCATGGACAGTTAATACCTATGGACAGTGAATACCATGGTCAGTGAATACCTTGGACAGTTAATACCATGGACAGTTAATACCATGGACAGTGAATACCATGGACAGTTAATACCATGGACAGTTAATACTATGGACAGTTAATACCATGGTCAGTGAATACCATGGACAGTTAATACCATGGACAGTTAATACCATGGACAGTTAATACCATGGACAGTTAATACCATGGACAGTGAATACCATGGACAGTGAATACCATGGACAGTGAATACCATGGTCAGTGAATACCATGGACAGTGAATACCATGGTCAGTTAACACCATGGACAGTTAATACCATGGACAGTTAATACCATGGACAGTTAATACCATGGACAGTTAATACCATGGACAGTGAATACCTTGGACAGTGAATACCTTGGACACTTAATACCATGGACAGTTAATACCATGGACAGTTAATACCTTGGACAGTTAATACCATGGACAGTTAATACCATGGACAGTTAATACCTTGGACAGTTAATACCTTGGACGCTGAACTTTTTGGACAGTGACTACATTTTATAATGAGTATCTTAAAGAGTAACTTAGTAAACGCAAATGACAGTGAATTGTATAGACTGTAAATTCTTGGACACTGAATGTCTTAGACAACAAGAGTCAGCGACGCTGATAGCCTGTGAGAGGCAGATGACAGCGGAAAATTGTGCCCTAACATCACAAACACAGTGGTATTTGATCAGGTGAGGATAAAACAGGCACTGGTAAATGTCAAGACAACTGAGAGTGTAGGCTGTAGAAGGAGCAGACCAGAAAACGAACGAAAGAACCAACGAATTTTAATTCTAAAAGGAAATAAAGCTGGGTGATCTAAATTGCAACACAAATGAACTGATAAATTGAACTGATCTTGAACACCAAAGAAGGCAGATCTATAACGAGATAAAAAATGTTTGCGCCGTATGGCGGGTCACGTGATAGTGATGCTTCCCTGAAACCTTTCAGCAACACTATCTACACCCCCTTTAGTAAAATATCGCAAAATCAACCAGTTCTCGCGTGAATATTGCAACAATTGTATCCTACAATTGAAATATAACTGTTGCTTTTAACAATTTTTTTTAAAAACGAATCCAAATAAAATAGCAGGAAAAACACTTCCCTTTCTGTTCTCAGATTCAAGAGGCAGCGATTATCTGCAGGTATAAAGACATTTCTATAATAGAATATGCCAGGCTGGTTGGCTCAAGCGAAACTAAAATAAACCTCTCCAGGAAAACTCAAGCTTCTGGCCACTTCTAGTGTATCCAGCCGTTTCAAGGATTTCAAGAGAAGGAGAGTGAAGATGAAACACAACTGGGACATTCCCTTTCAAGGCTTTTGATACAAGCTGGTAGAAGAGGTCACGGGTGACTGATTGTCCTCCAAACACCTGTAATTAATAAGGTTTGTCTTTACGTGTCAGATCTCGATGTTTCCATTTCTAGAGGCACCGACAACTTGAGCTGAAATTTTGAAGAGGACTACAAGTAATTGCCGCCCCCTGGAGCGGGGCGTCATTCAGGGCACGTTGGAGTGGCGGGGTGCTAGCTGTTGCCAGTACTTTACTGGAGTCTGAAGGAACTTTCTATGCCACTGATAAATGGGCTGTTGTAGCAAAGTTCGAATGTGGCTCGTTTCACACACTGGTTCTTGGCCCCATTATTCTGCTCAACAGTTTAGAAAGTAAGACACAAAAGCTGATTATTATATTTCAGGCAAATTTTACTTCAAGTGCTAGATACCAGATGTTTATGTTTAACTGTTGTATCCCATATATTTGTTACTTTAACTGTTGTATCTCATATATTGGTTGCTTTAACTGTTGTATCTCATATATTTGTTGCTTCAACTGTTGTATCCCATATATTTGTTGCTTCAACTGTTGTATCCCGCATATTTGTTATTTTATCTGTTGTATCCTATATATTTGTTATTTTAACTGTTGGATCTCATATATTTGTTATTTTAACTGTTGTATACCATATATTTGGTACTTTAACTGTTGTATCCCATATATTTGGTACTTTAACTCTTATATACCATATATTTGACACTTAAACTGTTGTATCCCATATATTTGGTGCTTTAACTGTTGTATCCCATATATTTGTTACTTTAACTGTTATATCCCAAATATTTGGTATTTTAACTGTTGTATCCCATATATTTGGTACTTTAACTGTTGTATCCCATATATTTGGTACTTTAACCGTTGTATACCATATCTTCTTCTTCTTCATGTTCACCAGCTGTAGCCTCGGGCGGAAAGTTCTGGTTGTTCGTCCACTCCTGGACTGCAGTCCTGCTCCAGAACCTGAGTGTTGCGTGTGCATCAGTTTTACAGATCTGACTGACTTGAATGCAGACTGGTGGTTTCTTGCCTCTCAGGCAGATGCACTCCGACTTCAAAGGAAGCTCCCAATTAGTCGACTCTTACGACATGCTTTTGGGTAGGCAGTGAGTCTATTCTTGTTTTCCCCACAATGGGGCCCCGGGACCCACACGGGAAGTATCCCATATATTTGTTGCTTTCGCTGTTGTATCCCATATATTTGGTACTTTAACTGTTGTATCCCATATATTTGGTACTTTAACTGTTGTATCACATATATCTGATCCTTTAACCTACTGTGTCTTATACTTCTACTACTACTACTCCTCCTACTACTACTACTCATCCTCCTACTACTATTACTGCTGCTACTATTATTAATAACACGCATTTTCTTACTGCTACTTCGTTCCTTTTCTCCTGTTCACTATCCTCAATCATTTTTCTTTGTTCGTCAATACAATCAAGAGCAGAAGAAGGTTGCTAGTTCTGCTTCTTGATGACGTGTTTGCTGGAACCAGTTTCTACCGGGCAGACATATACAACGATTGCAGACACAGTTCAGGGTCTTCTCGACTTATTACCCAGTTCCCTTTAGACTACCAGGTCCAAGTGGTCGCACTTAGAACTCATATGTTTTAAAGCATTTTCATTCAACAGAGAGAGAGAGAGAGAGAGAGAGAGAGAGAGAGAGAGAGAGAGAGAGAGAGAGAGAGAGAGAGAGGGAGAGAGCAAATGGGGCGGGGGGGGGGCAAACTGAAGGATTTGGAATCATATTTGACAGGAGCCTGTCCTTCAAAGACCACGTGACAAGATGTCACAAAGGATTCAGTGATTTGATTTAAGACTATGGCTGCAATGGACTTTTCACACTACATCATCACCTGACCTTTTCAGGGATTGATTCGGCACTAGGACTGTTTACCGTCTCAAAGAGTTAGCTGGTTAAACTAGACCGCATACAGAAGACAGCTTTGCGGGTCATTCTGGGTTGCACCTGAGACACCCTAGAGGTGTGTATGCGATACATCCTTGATTTGCCGACTGTTGCAGGTAGGCACAAGGTGCTGCAGGCGAAGTCATATCTCAGAGTAGCTGCAGACACAGATCACCATTTACACGAAGCTCTGGACGTAGTTAAGGGTCAGCGGCTGATAAGAAGGAAGTCATGGATGGCCCTGGCAGAAGACACAATCATACATGTCTGCAACTTGAAAAACAGGCGAGCAGAGGAGTGGCTCAGAGTGCCAGCGGAACAGTCAGACTTGTGTAGAGTCACAATCACATTGAGCCGGGAGTGCAGAGATTGGCCAGAAGGTGCTATCGAGGTTGACATTCAGCAATTAATTCAAGATAAAGTTAGGTCATAGGATGTGAGAGCATTCTCGCTAAGACGGTTAAGAGTCAAGAAGCTAAAGAAGTGATTGAGTTTCTTAGCAAAAGTCGATGTTTGGTGCTAGATATCCTAGCACATGATACCACAGCATTCAGCATAAGAATGGAGGTAGAGGCGGTCACGGCAGCTTTGAGCAGTTTAGAGAACACGAAACACAAACGCATACACACAGGAAGGTGAGGACACTCAGGCTTTGTGCAGAGTGGCAAGCTTCGTTTCGGAGGTCACAGGTGAAGAGCACTGTATGGATCATTTCTCTGGGGCATGCCGGTTTGTTGGGAAATAGGTGGACAGACCGGCTCTCTTTGCTCAAGTTTGTGGAATACTGATGCATGATCAGGTAGATGGGTTAGGGCTTTGTGGGAGAACGTGTACGGATCGGAGGAGCAAATGGATCGCAGTCTGGTGAGAGAGATGCAGCTGGGAGTGACGAGGAAGTCTCGCTGATAGTCGACGCTCAGAGGAAAGGCAAGACGGACGTATAATTAGAATGTCACTGGCACCATTGGTACCGAAACTCTGCGCTGGCTGCTGAAGGGATGGAGAGCTTAGATGCCCCGCTGTGATGGGAATGATTACAACGGGTTATACAAATGCTGTTTAATTACTGTCGATGTGAACATGTCATAATATGTACGATACTCCATCAGTTCTGAGACATCTTTGCCATGGAGACCACTAATGAATGATGAAATCATTCCCACAGACGCCACACTTTGAGGACACCTTGTGGTAAGTTTGGAGGAAGTACTCGCGGATCGAGGGAAACAAGTTGGTGAACACACAGACAGCTGTTCTCTGCCTTCTGCTGCCGTTCTTACGCTGTGACAAATGTTAGTGCCCGTGTGTTTACAAGATCGCCTGATGGAGCATTCGTGTTGATGCTTCTCCAGCCGAGCTCCGACAGCGCTCAGCGACAGCCGGCCCGACTGCTGTTTTTCTATGAGTAAGCGAACTAACTTATGCTGCTGTTTCATCAACTCATCGTCGTCGTCTTTATCAGCATAATTATCAGCATGATCATCATCATTAGCAGCAACATCACCGTTTCCTTCTTCTCTTCTGAATAATTCAACCGATATAATCATCGTCATCATAATTATTATTATCATCATCGTCATCATCATTATCATCTGCAACATCACCATCTTCTCCTTCTTTCTGATTAATACAACCGCCATCATCATCCTCATCATCACTGTCTCAACTGTGAGCTTTTTCTTCTTGGCATTCACCTGTTCCGGCATAAACCTGTTTCGTCCACTTCAAACTTTCGTCATGTTACATAACTTTAGTTTTGTGTACATATTCACTTTACAGATCTGGCTTATTTTTAAGCAATCTGCTGGTAAATCACCTCTAGGTCAGATGCACTCCGACTTTGGAAGGAACACTGCTAATAAGTCTTCTCCTACGACACGCTTGTTAGGGCAGTGGAGCAATTCTTGATTCGCTGAAACTGGCTTCCCGGAGCACAACCCCCATGCAAAGTCCTTCCTTGTGCTCCTCACAATGTTCCGCCTAATATTAACCCGAATCTGTTCTACAATGTTTCTCCTAACGTTCCGCCTATTCTTTTCTACATGCTTCCTCATATTAACCCAGTTAAGTCCCTCCTACTGTTGGCGGTAATGTACTTCATTTTGATCTAATTAAGTCCCCCCCCCCCCTCCCCCCCCCCCCCCCCCAGCCTGCCGCAATGTCTCCTGTGTTGTCTCCATAATGATCCCATAAAGACCCTCCTAATGATTCCATATAATGTTCTTCATATTAACCTCAATTCTTCTTCTTCTTCTGCCTTTCTATCCCCCAATGGAGCATAGGCCCTCAACCAACTCACGCCAAGTCGTTCTATCTTTCGCCATTGCATGGAGCTCTCCCCATGTCCTCCCAATCTTTCTAACCTCATTCTCCAGCTCTCTTCTCCATGTCCAGCTCCCTTTTTTTTTTTAGTTATTTTTTTTTTTTTTTTTTTTTTGGCCTTCCTTTATTTCTATTCCCCTGTGGGTTCCAATGCAAAGACATTATAGTTATGCTGTTTTCCTGTTTTCTCAGTGTGTGCCCTATCCAACGCAAGCGTCTTTTCCTCACCTCCTGATCCACTGGAGCCTGTTTAGTTCTCTAAACCCCTTCTAATTCTTCCATTTTGTTCTATAGAATAATTTTAATAAGTCCCATTAAAAGTTTATAACGATGTTCTTATAGATGAACTCCTCCAACGATGTTCTTATAGATGAACTCCTCCAACGATGTTCTTAGAGATAACGTCCTCCCCCTACTAATAATGTTTCACATAATATTCCTCAAAAGCACAGTGTTTGAAACAACAAGCATGTTTTAGCTGACAGGGTAAATGGGAGCCATGAAAGGAAGATAAGAGGCCATGACGAACAGTGTATGGTGAAACATGGAGGGTTGGTTGAGTTGCCAGTGAACAAACGAACACATGAAGGATGAAGCAACTTTGTTCTCACAGGGTTACAAATTGGGCAAGCAGGCCATTGGTCTTACACTGGTGGAGTGAATACATTCGGCTCGGTCAGTGATCTGCTAGCTATTCGTGATGGCTAAAGGGTGTCCAGAGGTCAGTCACGCACTGGACCGTAGCGTGACCACCACGTCAGGTGATTCATTCTTCTTAAACCAAATATTGTGGAACTGGCGTTGGCGATCACAACTCCCCCTCAGCTATTCTCTACGACACTCTATGTTATGCTGTGTTAATGAAGAGTATGTTGATGAGGTGTATGTTAATGTTGAATGATTTATTCTTTGTTACACAACTGCGTCTGCTTATCAAATAAATCTTTATGTGCCTCTCCTAGTATGTCCATACATTATAACATACGCACTGATGTGTGTTAGTGAGTAGTAAGACCTCGACCTTAACTCCAGCATCCAGCAACGGTTCCAGTACCGATGATGCCTGCAGAAGTCTGCTGGTGTGTCTGTCTTGCTTTTTCTCTGAGTGTAGAGTGTCAACCAGGTCTCTTAGTCACTCCCAGCTGTACTCTAAGCCATAATAACCTGTCCATGTCTCTGCATTATTCACTTGTTTCTAAAAGACCTTGGCCATATCTAGCCTGTTATGCATAAATTCACTATCTACTAGTGCGAAAACAGCCAGTCTGTCTGCCTGTTCACTTCCCGATACTCCTGCATTACCGGGAGCAAATACTGACACGTTTTAACTGGCACTCGTAGAAAGAAAGACAGAAATAGATATACACACTCATCATCATCATCTGCCTCTCTACTGACCTCGGTCTAGACAACATAAATTCACTAAACAACATAAAAATCACCACTACTGCTACCATAATGGAAACCGAACCTATTATCTCTAAATGACGACACCACATTATTGCAGGAATGTACTTCGACGCATGACCAACGCTACACCCCTTAAACATGTCATAACTGGCAAGGTCTGTCCTACAGCTTGAACACAACCAGTCAGTCGCTGGCTCCTTTAAATAACCTGACAGAACTAACCATTCTCCTCAGACCGTAATAATCTATTTGTGCCTCCGCACTGTTCACTCGCTCCCAAATGCTTTTACAACATTTATCTTCTTTGCACTTAATAATAATATTAATAGCAGCAGCATCAGTAGTAGTAGTAGTAGTAGTAGTAGTAGTAGTAGTAGTAGTAGTAGTAGTAGTAGTAGTAGTAGTAGTAGTATTAGCAGCAGCAGCAGAAGCAGCTGTATTAGCAGTAGCAGCAGCAGAAGCAGTAGTAGTAGTAATAGTAGTAGTAGTAGCAGTAGCAGCAGTAGTAGTAGTATTGGTAGTAATAGTAGTAGTATTAGCAGCAGAAGCAGCAGTATTAGCAGTAGCAGCAGCAGAAGTAGTAGTAGTAGTAGTAGTAGTAGTAGTAGTAGTAGTAGTAGTAGTAGTAGTAGTAGTAGTAGAAGTAGTAGTAGTAGTAGTAGTAGTAGCAGTAGCAGCAGCAGTAGTAGTAGTAATAGTAGTAGTAGTAGTAGTAGTAGTAGTAGTAGTAGTAGTAGTAGTAGTAGTAGTAGTAGTAGTAGTAGTAGTAGTAGTAGTAACAATAATAATAAAAATAAGAAGTAGAAAAAGAAGAAGAAGAGAAAGTGAGCACCACGAAATGAAACATCGGCTGGTACGGCTAAACATGCTTGCAACGAAACGAACCGAAGATGACGGTAATGAAGCTCATTATCAAAAGCCGACCTGTCATGTCTGCTTGATCGCGTCTGCCAGGCCAGATTTCCAACAGTCTACAAGCCAAACCAGCTAATGACTGAATGCATTACGATAGGAACACATGATATCGAACTCTTGCTCGTCACAATGCGCGCATGTGCAGACGAACAAAGAGAGACAATAGAAGACAAAGAACAAACAACAAAACAAAATTAGCTTCTTCCTTTTCAGTAATTTGTTTCGTTAGCACAGTTGAAAGTTTATCTAAACTCCGTCCTAAATATAATTTACTACAGCTGAATGTTGCTTAATTTTTCTGATTCAAACATAATGAGATATGGTGGTATAATAGAAGGCTTGTCTGCCATGGCAGATGCCCTTGATCATTACCCACAAGAGTAGTTCTTTTTGTTCAACAGTTTTTATTGTACCTTTTCTTGTCATACCATTCTGGGCTGAAATTTTTCGTTATTTGAAGCTCTACCCTGGCTTTTGCCAGGGGTCGCAATATAGCCCGACCATAAATATGGTCTAATGGGTGAACGCAGTCTCTGGGACCTCTCCACGGGTGATCCTCATCCACATCGTGGCACTTTGTGTCATCGGGTGTTTATCACTTATTTGATGTCCTGGTGGGGTAAAAGAAAATAGATAGACAGACAGACAGACAGACAGACAGACCGACCGACCGACCGACCGACCGACCGACCGACCGACCGACCGACCGACCGACCGACCGACCGACCGACCGACCGACCGACCGACCGACCGACCGACCGACCGACCGACCGACCGACCGACCGACCGACGACCGACCGACCGACCGAACCGACCGACCGACCGACCGACCGACGACCGACCGACCGACCGACCGACCGACCGACCGACCGACCGACCGACCGACCGACCGACCGACGACCGACCGACCGACCGACCGACCGACCGACCGAACCGACCGACCGACCGACCGACCGACCGACCGACCGACCGACCGACCGACCGACAGACAGACAGACAGACAGACAGACAGACAGACAGACAGACAGACAGACAGACAGACAGATAGATAGATAGATAGATAGATAGATAGATAGATAGATAGATAGATAGATAGATAGATAGATAGATAGATAGATAGATAGATAGATAGATAGATAGATAGATAGATAGATAGATAGATAGATAGATAGATAGATAGATAGATAGATAGATAGATTAGATATATAGATGTTCAACAGTACAACTCTACGATTTTTAAATATAAACTTAAAATATTCTGCAAAATGTTCAAAGTCGAAAAGACAATTTAACTGCTCCAGGTTTAATCCTACATTGCTCGGTCAAGACCGTCGCAGAAAGCACGAACTCCTAGCTGCGGAGAGGATCCCAGGAGATCCCCGCAAAAATTTCACTCTTGCACTGAACATATGATCGTGAAAAAAAAAAAACCATACCTTTAAACTCGAGGCAAACGGCTTGAACACTTCGCCAGGAGACTCCAGTAAAGAGGAGAAAAAAAAATTAAGGAAACTGTTTGGAAAAGAGGGTGGGAAAGGGGGGGGGGGGGGGTTCGTCTTCCTCGCCTCACTGGTAAATGTCTCACAAGTCATACTGTAACGCCGATACTTGCTTATGGAACAACAATAACCCGGATGTGGTTTCCAATAATTGACCAGGCAGATATAGAATATTCTATCTCCCACTTCTATCCTAAACTTCTGTTGCAATTATAGCATACTCCATGACCCACTTTTACCCAAAACTTCTGTTGCAATTATAGCATAATCCATGACCCACTTTTACCCAAAACTTCTGTTGCACATATAGCATACTCCATGACCCACCTCTTCCCTAAACTTCTGCCCCAGATATAGCATACTTAATGTCCCAGTCCCCCTTCTATCCTACATTTCTGTCTCACATGCAGCATACTCTATGCCCCACTTGTACCCTAAACATCTCTCCAGATATATCCTCCTCTGTGCCCCACTTGTACCCTAAACATCCCTCTAGATATATCCTCCTCTGTGCCCCACTTATACCCTAAACATCCCTCTAGATATAGCCTACTCTGTGTCCCACTTTTACCCTAAACACCCCTCTAGATATAGCCTACTCTGTGTCCCACTTTTACCCTAAACATTCCTCTAGATATAGCCTACTCTGTATCCCACTTGTACCCTAAACATTCCTCTAGATATAGCCTACTCTGTGTCCCACTTTTACCCTAAACATTCCTCTAGATATAGCCTACTCTGTGTCCCACTTGTACCATAAACATTCCTCTAGATATAGCCTACTCTGTGTCCCACTTTTACCCTAAACATTCCTCTAGATATAGCCTACTCTGTGTCCCACTTTTACCCTAAACATTCCTCTAGATTTAGCCTACTCTGTGTCCCACTTGTACCCTAAACATTCCTCTAGATAAATCCTACTCTGTGTCCCACTTGTACCCTAAACATCCCTCTAGATATAACCTACTCAAAACTTGTATAAGTGTACATAAATATCAGTAGCGCTTACATCGAAAAACATAACCGGGGATGAAAAAAAACAAACAACCCACAGACATGTACCAGACAAAGATACAACTAACAGGCCAATAGCATACATGGCTGTCTAAACTAGTTTCCTTGGATTTTCTTCTCAGACAATTTCCCAAAACAATGTCAACATTAATTATAACTTTGTAAGTGTCAGTGTCCAGCCCCCCCCCTCCCCACCCCCATACAGATTGTTATGGAGATTATAAATGCCGACTCCTATTGTTTTTCATGTCTATTATACCACTGTCATTATTGTTTCCCTCTTGTATGTACAGTACAGAAGAGAGTGTTATATACTTCAGTATCTACTCTCAGTTTACTGTAATGTTTATTGTTGACTTTTCTTTTACACTACACAATTGTCTTACTTTTCGCAGCTAAACATGCTTCTATCTAAGCGATGTTCTACTCTGCACCAATTTACGTGTTTCACGATCTACGGTAGCTCCACCCACTTCCTGCTAGCATCTCTGCCTGTCATTGACACATCTATAATTGCTCATTATTCTTTTACTGATGTTCAGTTCAGGTAATTCTCCTTACAAGTGTTTTACATTTACAATTTCTTTAGGTTTGAGGGCAAAACAAATCATTATAACACTTATTTTTCTGTCTCTACGTGTGGTTTGTGTTCATCTCTCTCTCTCTCTCTCTCTCTCTCTCTCTCTCTCTCTCTCTCTCTCTCTCTCTCTCAGGGTTGGCACACTGACAACCCCCCCCCCCCCCTTGCAGCATCAAGGACGCATCCAGCAAGGCAAACCAACAGAACACAAGACAAGTTGTCCAGTCGTGTATAGGCGATAGTGGTGATGATATGTAAGGACTGTTGACCTGTGATAATGATTGATGAGGTGTAATGAGGGATTTATGAGGTGTGACGAGTGATTGTTGACGTATGTTCAATGAATATTGACGTGTGATGACTGACTGTTGACCTGTGATGGATGATTGTTGCCGTGTGATAACTGACTATTGATCTGTGATGAGTAGGTGTTGACGTGCGATGAAAGATATTTGATCTATTATGAATGAGTGTTGACCTGTGATGAATGAGTGTTGACCTGTGATGAATAAGTGTTTACGTTTGATGAGTGATTCCTGGCATGTGATGAGTGATCGTTGATATGCGGTGAATGACTGCTTACCTGTCTAACTGTTGACCTGTCTAACTGTTGACCTGTCTAACTGTTGACCTGTGTAACTGTTGAACTGTCTAACTGTTGACCTGTGTAACTGTTGACCTGTGTAACTGTTGACCTGTATAACTGTTGACCTGTCTAACTGTTGACCTGTCTAACTGTTGACCTATCTAACTGTTGACCTATTTAACTGTTGACCTGTGTAACTGTTGACCTGTGTAACTGTTGACCTGTGTAACTGTTGACCTGTCTAACTGTTGACCTGTCTAACTGTTGACCTGTCTAACTGTTGACCTGTCTAACTGTTGATCTGTCCAACTATTGACCTGTCTAACTGTTGACCTGTCTTACTGTTGACCTGTCTAACTGTTGCCTCCTATTTCCAGTAAAGATTACTTATAAGTAAACTTCTGTTTTGCGAATGCAAATAATTATCTGCGGATTGGTCAAACTTCATGGGATCATTTGAAAAAACACGAGGCAACAAGAGAAATGTCTGGACAACCGATGGTATCAAATGTAATAAGACGCACACCCCCCCCCCATATATATATTATATATATATATAATATATATATATATATATATATATATATATATATATATATATATATATATGTAGTGGGTGCGTCTTATTACATTATATATATATATATATATATATTACACACAATGGCGATAATCTGGGCAGATTTGTAAAGAAGCAGAAAATCATCAAAAATTGGCACTGCAGTTGGAAACAAATGAACCGAGGAAGCGAGGACGCCAAGGAGAAACTCGAAGAGAAACGTTAATGAGATATACCAGAGATTCTAGACTGGTCATCAAGGTCTGGAGAGTACGGTGATGGAGGGAGAAGTTTCCGAAAAACAGGGCAGAAGCCGACCTCCACGAACGTTGAGGACTCCGAATATACATCGGCTATGAGAGGACACAAAGCTGGAAGAATAATGGCTAGAGAAAGTGACGGCAGCGATGTTCTATGTAGAGAAAGTGACGGCAGCGATGTTCCATGTAGAGAAAGTGACGGCAGCGATGTTCTATGTAGAGAAAGTGACGGCAGCGATGTTCTATGTAGAGAAAGTGACGGCAGCGATGTTCCATGTAGAGAAAGTGACGGCAGCGATGTTCTATGTAGAGAAAGTGACGGCAGCGATGTTTTATGTAGATAAAGTGACGGGAGCGATGTTCTATGTAGAGAAAGTGACGGCAGCGATGTTCCATGTAGAGAAAGTGTTTCTATGTAGAGAAAGTGACGGCAGCGATGTTCTATGTAGAGAAAGTGACGGCAGCGATGTTCCATGTAGAGAAAGTGACAGCAGCGATGTTCTATGTAGAGAAAGTGACGGCAGCGACATGGAGAAGAAAGTGACGGCAGCGATGTTCTATGTAGAGAAAGTGACGGCAGCGATGTTCTATGTAGAGAAAGTGACGGCAGCGATGTTCTATGTAGAGAAAGTGACGGCAGCGATGTTCTATGTAGAGAAAGTGACGGCAGCGATGTTCCATGTAGAGAAAGTGACAGCAGCGATGTTCTATGTAGAGAAAGTGACGGCAGCGATGTTCTATGTAGAGAAAGTGACGGCAGCGATGTTCTATGAAGGACATGATGACCGATTGATACGAAATACTAACGGAACACGAAGGTGATGATGATGCAACAGGGACAGAGATACAAACACCAACCGTCATAATTAAGCCACCCAAGTTGGGAGGAACCTGGCAAACCAGAAATTTGATCCACGTGGATGGTGAATTCACCCGGCTAGACATTCTGCTTTGATGACAAAACCAGCAGGTAGATTTCCCAAGGTGAATCGAATGTGCTGCATCAGGTCTGCTAAAGTCATCACGGTGTGCCAGCAGAAGGGCTAGAGAATAAACGCTGATTGAGAGGAAAATAAGAGCAGTAGTTGAGATGAGTTGAGTCAAGAATTGACATCACAGAGCTCGGGGCATTTCCATGCGTGCTCCGTCCTCCTATTCAGCAGCCAGTGCAGAGTTCCAGTACTAATGGTACCGGTTGTAATCTGGTTATATGTCCGTCTTGCCTTTACTCTGAGTGTAGTGAGCCAGCCAGACCCTATAGCTGAATCCATGTGCCTCATTCTCTCCAAGCCATATAACCTTGTTTTGCTTTTGACTCCGTTGCTTTTTCACAAATGGCCCCGACCACATCTGCCTTGTCAAGTATCAATTTCAACCCAGTGGTGCAGATCCAGCCAATCTATCTGCCTGTTCGTTCCCCACCACGCCGGCACGGCCTTCAAAAAAGATCCAATGTATGCTTACTACCCGTGACCTTCCCAGTGAAGCTTGCCACTCTGCTCGAAGCATCACTGTCTTCGCCTTTCTTGGTATGCTTTTGGAGTCTGTTAAATTGTGACATGTGAGTGCATCTGATTCTCTAGCCACCGGAGAGCTGTAGTTACCGCCTCCACCTCCATTCTCACACTAGATGTTATACTATCGTATGCTAGGCTGTCTTGCACTAAAGATTTTCCATTGGCCTTTGCTAGGAACACCCAGGCTCAACTAAAAGTGTTTCCAGTTCCGCAATCTTGTTCGTAAACATATCGAACAGTCCAGGTGAAATTGAAGGTCCCCGTGGTAGTCCTCGGGTTATAATACATGGTTCAGAGGTCCATCATAGAGGACCAATATTACATCTTTCCCCGACACTGTGATGAAGGTGGAAGAAGAAGAAGAAGAAGAAGAAGAAGAAGAAGAAGAAGAAGAAGAAGAAGAAGAAGAAGAAGAAGAGAAGAAGAAAAGACATTTATTTTCGAATGCATGTAAGTTTCGTTTCATATCTTTAGCAGTTCTCCAACACTAGCTGGAATATGTTAGAACTGAAATAAAGTTAGAATGGAAGATTCGCAATAATTTGGTCTTAAAGCTGTATAAATTGGAGCTTCGTATGTTGTATGTATGCTGCTTTCAGAGGTCGTTGTTGTTTTGCCAGTGCGTATCATAATTTCCTTGGTTGTATCTCTTTGAGAGGCAAAACTACTACCCAGGTAGTTGAAATGGTCGGTTATTTTTACTGGTTTGTTCTCAAGCGTCACATCGACATTATCTGCTTTTGGTATCTTTAATATATTTGTTTTCTCCTATCTTATTTGTAGTCCCATTTTTGATGCCGTAGACAATCACTGCACCGCACATCATTTGGCTGTTCTGTTGACCGGAATGGCGTCATTGCTATAAGTTTATGTGTATCCGCATCATATGTCCGGATTATTTGCCCTTTTTTTCCAAATATACATGATGCGACGTGGCAGGCCATTGCACGCAGCCATTTTAAGCCATTACAAGCAGCCATTGCAAGGGGCGACAGTACCAGACAGCACCTCCATAATACCTAGAAGACACCTATGATACAACTTTCGTAGGCGGCTCATGCACACAGTGGTGAACTGATCACGTCTCGCAATAAGTGGCTTAGTTTAGTTTAGTCGATGGATCAACATCATGGCACACTGGTCTAAACCCACAAGTGCTCCGTTCTACTTCTAACTCTAGCCTGGATCTGAGGCGTCTCAGCGCAGTGCACGGAACTCCGTTGACCAGCGAGGATCCTGAAATACTCTTTTGGGTAGATTTTAAACTCCAAATTTTACCCGGGCAGCGCCGTTAGGCTAATCTGTTCTATTTCCAACTGCTAAGGGGTTTTTATTTACGTGCGCAACAATACACACGGGCGTCTGGTCTTACTACCCAAAAGACCAGGGAAAATTCCTAGAAGTCGATGTGAAAAAAATCCAAGCTTTGACCGGGGTTTGAACCCGGGACCCCCAGCGCTCGAGGAGGATGCCATATCTCGAGACCACGTGGTTTCAACAACTACTCGTAGGAGATCATCGAAAGTATAATTGCACTCTTGAAAAGACTGTCACATAATAATAATTATATTAATATAATAATATAATAATAACAACAATAATGATAATACAAGCAGGAAAAAAACGCGCCGACCTTCACAGCGCTAAGAAACGCAGCTCTCGCCACAAACTCACCGATCATCACTGTCAGCTGAGAAAGCGTCGATGTTCCGCTGCAGGATGTCCGATCATTCGTGTGAATTTTGGACTTTACTTTTCTTGCCACTTCGATTCTTAATCTGAAACTCTTACATTTGTCTACCGATGCCGAGTCACTAAGCGTTCATAACGTGGGCTCGATTCATTGGCTGACGCTCTGATAAGTTCGCGGAACCTTCGAGTTTATCCACTCGTTCATTACCCTCGCCACTGGCATCATCTAGCACAAAGAAGAATGGAACTGTACGTAGTCATGCAAACAACTGTCTGACTTGATACCCATACATCAGTGATTACATCTTTTATCTGACTGCGTACACGGAAATCAGCAATTAAATCTTTTATCTGACTGCGTATACAGAAATCAGTAATTAAATCAAGCATGTGACCAAATCACCCTGTCATGTGTACTGCTAAAGAGGTTTATAGTTATTCATTCCTACCATGATTTCAAAAGTCACATCTTCTGTTTGTTTTCATCTCTTCTTGTGTCGTTCCTACTCCAACTTTTCTATTATAAGGGGTCACTACACCAAACATTTTTTATTATTATTTATAGAGTTAGAGCAGTTATTTTATAATGGTCATTTGAAGGGACACATGTTATTACATTTGTATACTTTGAGTTTAAAAAATCATGGTTGTCATGACAAAAGCCGCCATCTTGTGAAAAAAAAAAAAAAATATGTAATTTTATTTAGAAGAACAGGTGTGTAATTTACTTTAAAAATGTTTTTTTAAAAAATTTTTCGTAGAATTTTAAAATGTAGGTTTATTGAAAAATTCAAAAAAATCTAGCACCATAGGAAAATAATCAACTTTTAAAAAACAAAACCTTTCTAAAATCTACTTTTAAAAGGTAAAAGTCCCTATAATTTTGTTTAAGAAGTATCTATACCAAATTTAATGTTTCTGGTCCTAATATTAGCTGCGATTTTAGGATTTTTCACACACACAACAAACAGAAATATAGAGATGTGAAAAAACTCTTTTAAACATTTTTTTTTTTATCTTAGAAAAGTGCATAGGTTGGTGTCTTCAGTGTAAACTTTCCAAAGCTAAATTGTTTACAAATGACATACATTTTGTGTGTAATTTATTCTACGAATGCCCAACTTTACAAACATGAACACATTAAAAAAGTGAAATTTTTGTCATAGATTGGGAAAAATGCTGTGTAGTGTGACCCCATAAGTACTCACGTTTCATAGTTAGAGCAGATTTCTTCAACCGGTGCCCTTCAACCGGTGCCCTTCAACCGTCGCCTTTCAACCGTCGCCCTTCAACCAGTGCCCTTCAACCAGTGCCCTTCAACCAGTGCCCTTCAACCAGTGCCCTTCAACCAGTGCCCTTCAACCAGTGTCCTTCAACCGTGTCCTTCAACCAGTGCCCTTCAACCAGTGTCCTTCAACCGTGTCCTTCAACCAGTGCCCTTCAACCAGTGTCCTTCAACCAGTGTCCTTCAGCCAGTGTTCTTTAATGTGCAAGTGTCTTATGGATGCACCAAAATTGTCTGCCTACTCTTGTCTCGGCTAGATGATAAGCAACAGCTGACGCCACATGACGTGTACACTGCAAATCTGGGGCATCGGATTTCACACACAAACTGTTGTCTAAAGTGTGTGCGTGTGTGTGTGAGTGTGTGTGTGTGTTTGTGTATTAGATGTCATGTGGTCTGTGAAACAAATTCTCACGTGTCCCCGGTCCATGGTTGCCAAAAGGTTGAAGAACATTGGTTGATACAATATCTCACACATGGCAATAACATGGAGACTGGGTCCTGTAACATGCGGCGTGTAGAGAACAACAGCTAGCATCTTCCATAAGAGATATGCAAACAGTAACACACATCCTTAAGACGCTTCATAAATTAGCTATTTACGCTAAGTTGAGCATCCACTCGCATCCACATGTAGACACGCTAGATCGCTTCGCTAACTGACGTCAAGGAACATCGCCGTAAATGAATTTACATCATGTTGAACTCTCTTGTTTTTGTCCATGATTTACGGGGTATTTTTTCCTCTCTGCCCTCCTTCTTGATCCCTTCTTCTTCATTGAATAGTTAGGTAATTGTTACCACAAGTATTTCTATTTATACAGTAAGACACAGCCGTAACTTCGATAAGTAACGAGGTAGAAGAGAAGAAGAAGAAGACACAGCCATTCTAACAGACTGGGAATAGAATTAGAGAGTGTATCACCGGGACAAGAGATGAAGAGTTAACATTTACAGAGAGTGTACTACCGGGACAAGAGATGTACAGACAACATTTACAGAGAGTGTACCACTGGGACAAGAGATGTACAGACAACATTTACAGAGAGTGTACCACCAGGATAAGAGATGAAGAGACAACATTTACAGAGAGTGTACCACCAGGATAAGAGATGAAGAGACAACATTTACAGAGAGTGTACCACTGGGATAAGAGATGGACAGAGACAGCTGTCAGAGAGAGTGTACCACCGGGACAAGAAGTGGACAGACAACAGTCACAGAGTGTACCATCGGGACAAGAAGTGGACAGACAACATTCACAGAGAGTGTACCACCGGGACAAGAGATGGACATACAACATTTACAGAGAGTGTACCACTGGGATAAGAGATGGTCAGAGACAACTGTCAGAGAGAGTGTACCACCAGGACAAGAAGTGGACAGACAGCTGTCAGAGAGAGTGTACCACCGGTACAAGAATTGGACAGACAACAGTCACAGAGAGTGTACCACCGGGACAAGAGATGGACAGACAACATTTACAGAGAGTGTACCACCGGGACAAGAGATGGACAGACAACATTTACAGAGAGTGTACCACCGGGACAAGATGCGGATCGACTTGGGGATTTGCTGCCGTCAGCCTTCTTTGCGGAGACGGCCACTGATGTACAGCAGACTGATTTAAATATAATAAGTCAGGCGTTTCGTCTCAGTTCCTCAGGCAAGTTTAGGTTTCCGTGGTCAAGTGGTTCAGCTCTGGATGCTGTGGGTTCGCTTTATGGAATGCATTCTGTAGCAGTCGGTCCTTCTGCGAATGGATGCAATGAGTGAGAGAGAGAGAGAGAGAGAGAGAGAGAGAGAGAGAGAGAGAGAGAGAGAGAGAGAGAGAGAGACAGACAGACAGAGAGAGACAAAGACAGAGACATTTTCACCCCCCCCCCCCCCCCCCCAACAAGAGAGAGAGAGACCTTTGACAACTAGTATACTTGTATGACTAATTTGGGAACCTAAGAAAAAGAAATAACACCTGGACGAAGTCGATAATGAATGCACACACTCATCGGCACGGCACACACTGATTGTGTGTTATGAGATATGGCACACCTGAGTGGCCACTCAATCGCACGGATAAGAACAGCCGTTCACGAAGTCTGAAGTCTTTCATTTGCCGGAAGAAAGGAGGAGAAAAAAAAAAACCTTCGCTAAATGAGGAGGAAATTCGCGTGCGAGTGGAAAGACATGCACACAAAGATAAATGAGCTATTGGGACGAATGTAGAGTCGGCTGACTTCTAGAAGAATCGACTAAAGAATGCGTTTTCATTCAAAGATACAACAGTCAGAGAAAATGGACTGTAGGGTTGTAAGTCTTCTGTGGTGATTGGTGCTGTTGCATTTGTGCTGTTACATTTGTGGTGTTACACTGATGTTGTTATATGGATGTTGTAACACCGAAACTGTTACACTAAAATTGTTACACTGATGCTGTAACACTGTTGCTGTAACACTGATGCTGTAACACTGATGCTGTTACAATGATGCTGTTACACTGATGCTGTTACACTGATGCTGTTAACTGATGTTGTTACAATGATGCCTTAGAATAATGTTGTAAAAATGATGCCCTAGACTGATGTTGTTACAATGATGCCGTAGACTAATGTTGTAAAAATGATGCCCTAGACTGATGTTGTTACAATGATGTCGTAGACTAATGTTGTAAAAATGATGCCCTAGACTGATGTTGTTACTATGGTGCCGTAGACTGATGTTGTTACAATCATGCCGTACACTACTGTTGTGACATGATGCTGTAGACTGATGCTGTTACAATGGTGTCGTAGAATGATATTGTTACAATGATACCGTAGACTGACGTTGTTACAATGATACCGTAGACTGACGCTGTTACAATGATACCGTAGACTGACGCTGTTACAATGATACCGTCGACTAACGCTGTTAAAATGATACCGTAGACAGACGTTGTTACAATGATACTGTAGACTAACGCTGTTACAATGACGCCGTAGACTGATGTTATTACAATGGTGCCATAGAATGATACTGTTACAATGATACCGTAGAATGATGTTACAATGATACCATAGACTAATGTTGTTACAATGACGCCGTAGACTGATGTTATTACAATGGTGCCATAGAATGATACTGTTACAATGATACCATAGACTAATGTTGTTACAATGATGCCATAGAATGATGTTATTACAATGATACCATAGAACGATGTTGTTACAAGGCTGCCGTAGATGATGTCGTTTCAATGATGCCGTTACGCCACATATGTTACACTAATGCACCCGGTGACGTCTGCTGACCCCAGGCGATAGGATGACAAACACAGGTCAAGATGTCTGAGATTCTCGGTGACCGTGATGAATCTCCGGTGGCAAACGAATCCACGATGTGCAACCACACGGTAACAACCTGCGCAGGCAGACATCATAACATTGACAACAGGCACCACTGGTTGTGTGTTAAAGAAATCGACGTTCTTCTTTAACAACAGGAGTCAGAATGTCTGATGGCCAGATGGTGCATCGCCACCTCCTTGTCAACAAGCAAACAATCCACCGCAAACAAAGCAGACGTAATGGGTTCATCCTTGGCTCGTTAACGAAGTCCCCCACGGGTCGAGCCTGAATGCGGGGGCTGCGCTCGGTTCTTTATTGGATGTTTGCACAAGGGAGGTGCTATCTCTCCTGGGCAAACTTCCTAGAATGGAGCATTTTTTCTTTAAAGAAAAGATATTCTGCATCTGAGCCAGCTTTGTGTGCGAACTTCATTAGATGTTTCGACTTATTCTTTTAATTGTCTTGCCTCCTTCTTTATATTCTACATGCATGTCATAAAAGGCGACTTATTTTGAGTTTGCTTACATCGAATGTGTTTGGCCGAAAGGAAAAGATATCACTGTCTGGCTGTTAACTACAATATTACACGCCAATAGTCTCTTTGAGGACAACCACTGAAGATTTTTCTTCTTCTGTTTCTCAGTTTTTTCTTCTTCTTATTATTATTGATTTTAATAATATTATTATTCTTTTTCTTCCTGCAGTTCCCTTCCTTCATCTACTTTCTCCCATTACTATTCGTTTTAGTTTTTGTTATTTTCTTCTTTTGCCTGGTTTTTTTTTTTTTTCATATCATCACCCAGTTTCTTCTTCTCTCTGTTTCTCTGCGCGTCCTCCAACTAATTATCCCGTTACTGTTGTCCGCCTCCTTTTGGTATTCTCTCTGTCATCTTCTTGTTCTTCTTACGACATGCATAGTTATTGCTGTTTTACGTAGCTTTGGTGAGAGATCGAACCTCTGGCGACACGGCTGACATGCAAGCATGCTAGCAACTGCTACGCTGCCGCCGAACAGAAGCCAGAATAGATATGGATGAAGTAATTAGCATTTGGAGTCCAAGAACCAATATTTGCTGGACTGAACAGTTGGCTACGGCACTTGCTATCGGGCCGTCATTACACGCGTTCTCCATTAGCATACAGTTATGCAGATGAACATTTCTGCTACATGACACAAGCGGACAGCGACGTTGCTCAATATACATCTACGGGGAACAAGCAGCCATGACAGGTGGGTGACACAACAGGTGATTTCAATACTGGCCTCATTCGTGATGGGAATCCTTGTGAGGTTGGTAGGTGGTAAACAATAGGTTTCGATTGGCATATGCACACGGGCTGGCTCATGAGAGGTGGCTGCGTGGGAGGAAATATGCACAGGAGTCTGTATATGTGTGTGGGTGAACTGACGTGCTCACACTTGCAAATGGGCTTGTGCAGTCATGCGTACATGTGATAATTCTGGGCTGTCGATGTGAAGCAGAGAGTGACGGCAGCCGACATAATAGACAGACTGATAGACTGATTAATCATTATAAGCTTGAACAAATGGATACAAGACAGATTAATCGCTGCAAAGATACACAAATGTACAGACAGACCAGCCGTTCGATTATTTTTTGGATACACCTGTGTAAATTAATTGACGGTAGAGCTGTAGATGAACACGCGATATGCGCGAGTGTGTCTGTGTGTGTCTGGCTGTCAATGTGCACACATAAAGATATCAGTACAGGAAGTGATACATATTGTTGAAGATGGCAAGATATGGCCCCATTTCTCTGCTCACTACACTGCCCATACTTGCCCACCCATTCTACTAGCCACACTTGTTCTTTCACTCCACACGCTCCTTCTGTCTCTCCACTCCCCACGTCCCTTCTGTCTCTCAACTCCACACGTCCCTTCTGTCTCTCCACTCCACACGCCCCTTTTGTCTCTCCACTCCACACGCCCCTTTTGTCTCTCCACTCCACACGCCCCTTCTGTCTCTCCACTCCACACGCCCCTTCTGTCTCTTCACTCCACACGCCCCTTTTGTCTCTCCACTCCACACGCCCCTTCTGTCTCTCCACTCCACACGTCCCTCTGTCTCTCCACTCCTCACGCCTCTTCTGTCTCTCAACTCCACACGTCCCTTCTGTCTCTCCACTCCACACGCCCCTTTTGTCTCTCCACTCCACACGCCCCTTTTGTCTCTCCACTCCACACGTCCCTTCTGTCTCTCCACTCCACACGCCCCTTCTGTCTCTCAACTCCACACGTCCCTTCTGTCTCTCCACTCCACACGCCCCTTTTGTCTCTCCACTCCACACGCCCCTTTTGTCTCTCCACTCCACACGCCCCTTCTGTCTCTTCACTCCACACGCCCCTTTTGTCTCTCCACTCCACACGTCCTTTTTGTCTCTCCACTCCACACGTCCCTTGTGTCTCTCCACTCCACACATCCCTTTTGTCTCTCCACTCCACACGCCCCTTTTGTCTCTCCACTTCACTCGCCCCGTTTGTCTCTCCACTCCATACGCCCCTTCTGTCTCTTCACTCCACACGCCCCTTTTTGTCTCTCCACTCCACACGCCCTTCTGTCTCCACACTCAGACTGTAGCTGGAGGCTTTCTGTTCGTATGGTAGCTCAGTTCATAACCACATTTCTTGTTGTTGTTGTTGTTGTTGTTCTTCTTCTTCTTCTTCTTCTTCTTCTTCTTCTTCTTCTTCTTCTTCTTCTTCTTCTTCTTCTTTTCTTCTTCTTCTTCTTCTTAGCGTTGGACGGCTGTAAACTCGTGCCGAGAGTTATGGTTGTTCGTCAACCTCTGGACTTTAGTCTTGTTCTACTACCTATGTGTTGCGTGGGCATCTGTTTTATAAATCTATCTTGTATGCATACAGTCTGTTTGTTGCTTGCCTCTCAGGCATATACACTCCGACTTCGAAGAAGGCGCCCATTAGTCGACTCCTACGTCCTGTTAGACAGTGGGTCTATTCTCTACCCCACCCCCACAATGGGGCTCTAGAATCCTGTTACAGGGAATAGCTAGATTTGACCGAACGATTATATTCCTTAATTACTGGAGATCTGAACGCATCTGCCCTAAGCGTATAGCAGCAGAACCATGCAGATGGCGATATGTGCGTATTGACCACGTTGGCACATGACCAGGACGAACGGATCGATGCGCAAACTCACGCATACTTTGACACAGGCAGTAGGTCAGAGGTTGACAGTTATTGACAGGCTCAGACATGTCTAACAGCTGGGAAACACAAACACACACACAGTCACATACACATAGTCACATACACATAACAGTCACATACGCACAGTCACATACACAGTCACTTACACACAGTCACATACACACAGTCACATACACAGATACATACACACAGTCACAAACACAGAGTCACATACACAGTCACATACTCACAGTCACATTCACAGTTACTTACACACAGTCACATACACACAGTCACATCCACATAGTCACATACACACAGTCACATACACACAGTCACATACACACAGTCACATACACACAGCCACATACACACAGTCACATACACACAGTCACATACACATAGTCACATACACACAGTCACATACACACAGTCACATACACATAGTCACATACACATAGTCACATACACACAGTCACATACACACAGTCACATACACACAGTCACATACACACAGTCACATACACACAGCCACATACACACAGTCACATACACACAGTCACATACACATAGTCACATACACACAGTCACATACACACAGTCACATACACATAGTCACATACACATAGTCACATGCACACAGTCACATACACACAGTCACATACACACATGCATATACACACAGTCACATACACACATGCATATACACACAGTCACATACACACTGGCACACTGTGATTCTCATGTAGTTGTCAACGCTGTGATATAATGGCAAGATAAGCTTCAGGTAATTGACAACCCTTCCAGTCAGGGGAACTGGAAGTGCTGGGGGGGGGGGGGGGAGGGAATGGGGATGGGGAGGCACAAAAGGAACAGTCACAGAAGGCTTTCTGAAGCTGCTCTTTAAGAGCAATAATATACTCACGCCATTATAATGTCTCCCCCCTCCCCTTCCCATAAAAAACATCTTTATCAATTATATCTACTCCAAGAAATGCATTCATCAAGAAATATCTGTGCGGAGAGAAAACTACAAGTGTCTACACACAAGATGTGCACACTTTTGAGAGTGTACCTGTATCAATAACCTTTTCTGTGACACAGCCAATGAGCGTGGTGACCCCAATTTTTAAGGAATGTCCTCGGGTCCTCCAGGTTCCATCTACAGACACATATATATCCCTGCAGTCATCAACTGACTCTTTCTTCCCTGCTAATTTAACTTATGTTTATCCTGCTTTCTTCATGCTAGCTGCCTGAGAGGTGCTAACAGCATGTTCTACTAGCTGCCTGAGAGGTGCTAACAGCATGTTCTACTAGCTGCCTGAGAGGTGCTAACAGCATGTTCTACTACTAGCTGTTCCTAGCTGAGAGGTGCTAACAGCATGTTCTACTAGCTGCCTGAGAGGTGCTAACAGCATGTTCTACTAGCTGCCTGAGAGATGCTAACAGCATGTTCTACTAGCTGCCTGAGAGGTGCTAACAGCATGTTCTACTAGCTGCCTGAGAGGTGCTAACAGCATGTTCTATCATTTTATTTTTGTTAGCTTATATGTACACTTCTGGACAGGTTAAGGGACAAATTCATTATTTCACAAAATGTTTGCACGTCCGAACGGTCACCTCCTGCACAGCAGCACTTGTAAGCTCCTGCTGTTGACACTTATTTGATGGTCAGGATGAAATTTGGTCGGTCTTTTTCAATACTAGTTCTTCTTCTTCTTCTTCTTCTTCTTCTTCTTCTTCTTCTTCTTCTTCTTCTTCTTCTTCTTCTTCTTCTTCTTCTTCTTCTTCTTCTTCTTCCACCTTGTACCTCAGCGAAGTGTCGGGGGGAGATGTAATGTTCGTTGATGAGCTCTTTCAAGAGCACTATTAAGACTGATGTTCATTTCTGTAAGGCTGTTCTTAATGCCACCACGCCATCTTTTCCGAGGTCTTCCAATCGCTCTATACCCACTGTAACGTTTTAGTGTGGCTCGCTGTGGCGGACAGTACCAGGGCATTCTTGTTAGGTGTCCAAACCACTTCATTTGTTGTTCTTTGATGACCTGTAAGACTGGCTTTATTTCTAGCATTCGTCTGATTTCATGATTTCGTATTCTGTCTTTCCTTGAAACTCCTGCAGCTCTTCTAAGGCATTTCATCTCTGTTGTCACAATTTTACGTGCATTGGAGGATGTAAGTGTCCACATTTGGCATTGATAGCATAGTGTTGGTCAAAAAATAGTTCTGATAAGATTCACTTTAGTACTCTGAGGTATCTGCTTGTGTGTCAACAGGGGAGATAGTTGACCCACTACTTGATTAGCTTTGGCACATCTAGAGCTAATTTCTCTGTCTAGTTTTCCGTCGGATGTAAAAATTCCAATACTGGTTGATGCATACCAATTCAAATTGACGTCCGAGTCCCTCCCTTGTCTTTCATTCTTAGTAAGTCTGCCTTAGTTTTAACAAAAAGCACAAACCAGCGGTGATGAAATCTTGTGACACAGAATATCCAGGTCAACAATCCTGTAGCTTTCACTGTCACATTTAGGATTACTGTTTGCCTCATTATATTGTTCTAAATGTGTGTCTGGATCATCATTAACGGCATACATGTCGTTGATTCTTATTGATGGCCGACTGTCAGTGGGCGGGGCACTGGAAATGTCAACGTTGGTATTGATTCTACGAATATCACTAGTAACCTCACATTTTCTTGTAACAATGTCAATGTTTACACAATGTTTGTTGTCCTCACTAGTGTGATCTCAATTTAATTCTCTGCATCTCTTTGTAGCATTTTTTAAACTACTCCAGTGAGACTTTCGCTTCCTTGAATGCTTACAAATCTTTTTATCCCCTGAGATTGTAAGATTAGTTTAGAATATTATTTATACAAACAATTTCGGAACGGAAAAAAACGAAGGCAGCCATTTTGATTGTTCCCTATTGCAGGACCATTTATTGTAAAAAACTGGTCGAGAGGTTGTCAGTGTAGCTAACAGATATATGTATATGTGAAACACTTATTTCTGAAAAAATTTGTTTTTCCCTGCAAGACCAGAAAGACCTGACCATCTTTGAGCCATCATGAATTGTCCCATTTAAATAATTGATACAGAAACATGTAGGATATTGGTTAATCTTTTATTTAATAACAAGTTTGTTTCGGAATTCAAAAATCGCATTTTGTTTTTTCAAAACTCCTTGATCAGAACATCAGATACGGAACAACTAGAGTAAAATAGATGGGTACAGCAAGCGAATGATAGCCTGACTAGTGGCATCAGTGTATGGGTGATGGTCGGGAGAGATACGTTATCAAAGCCTCCCTTGAGAGAGTAGAGATTCAAGGTGGAAGCCGAACTTGGTAAGTAATGACCACGCTAACGGACACTGTATCAGTCGTAGAATACAATTATCTCAGCAAACTAACGAGACAAGACAAAAACATTCAATTACCGGTGACGCCTCCTATTCCCCAGCAGGGCTGCCGAAATTGGTACTTTCGTATAAATTAGGTACAATATTACTCTTGCCGAGCTAAACTATACTTTTGGTACCACTCCACATGCTTTGGTACATTTGAGAGACTTAGCATCACTATTTTCAAATTGTAGCATTCAGTCAATGTTACTGAAAGAGAACCGATGCCGGTTATGTCACTGGTCCCAGCCTTGTTAAAGAAGAACAAATTGAACAAATAAGTAAAGAACTGAGGGTTCTAATAATTAATTTTTAAATAGAAAAAGGAAAAACCGCAGACAGTTCAGAGAAAATAAAAATTAGTTTATCCGAAAGGAAGAGAAAGGTCCGTTCCAGAGACCTCTCCCTACCCTAACGCTACGAGATATTCCAGGAGTTGAGAAAAAGAAGAAGAAAATCGCTTTTTATTAGTATCAAAATTTATACTTAGTCTTTTGGCATTACCTCACTTATCTGCAGCTCTAAAAAAGTATTTTCTCTCTCTGCGTAACAATACTGAGATTTAAAACTCGCTCTTCTTTGAAGACTTGAAAAATAAATTCATTGTGAGATGTAAGATATTGCTCCAGGACATTAACAGCACTGAATGAAGGCTCCACAGCAGCTTCGTAATACACTGAGCAAAAAATACATGTTACAGCAGTGACATAATAATGGACATAGTATATCAAATTATGATTAAATATACAGCAAGCGAGCGTGTTGTTTGAGTGTACATATATACACATGTGTGCGTGTGTGTGTAAAGACGTTTTAATGGTTTTTAAAATTAAAAATTTTGTAACTTTTGGTGAGTTTTGGTACCTTTTTAAAAACTGGTACTATTCCCCAAAAAATGTCGGCAGCCCTGTCCACCAGATTCTGACTGGATCCAAAGAACGACACATTGGAAATAACTGGGGTAACACAGAAATAATCGTAGCACAAACCGACTGAAGCTTGAGTGGATGCGCTAGTCAACAGACAGTCGACTCCAGTCTTTATCTGATGATACTACCGTACGCACATTTTTCTTTCTCTGGAAAACATTTGTAATTTCGCTAAGCTGCCAACCCTTCCCATCCATGTAATGAATCTCTGTTTTTCGGTTTTAATTGATGCATTTCATACTGTTTCAAATATATTACTATATTTATTTGAAATTTGGTGTTATTATTGTTACTACAACTTTACTACTACTACTTCTAATTCCTAATACCACTACTATTGCTACTACTAATACTAATATTATTACTACTACAATAACTACTACTACTACTACTGCTGCTGCTGCTGCTGCCACTACTACTACTACTACTTATTCAACTTATTCCTATTACTTCTAATTTTACAACAACAATAACAAATACAACAACAAACAACAACAACAACAACAACAACAACAACAACTACTACTACTACTACTACTACTACTATTACTACTACTACTACTACTACTACTACTACTACTACTACTACTACTACTACTACTACTACTACTACTACCTCTTACTACTATTAATTCTCTTACTACTACTGCTTTTATTTCTACTTCAATTATCACAACTATTATCACTACTAATGCTCGCTACTACGACTAAAAATGCTGCTGCTACTACTACTACTGCTACTGATGATAAATATTATCACATTACTGCTTCTATTACTACTAGAGACAAATTACATGCTACCATGGCCTATCCTGGGATGTGAGCTCGTCTCTCTAGCGTAGTTGGCTAAACCGGATTGCGCGGTGAGCGGGTGACGAACTCCTTGTGGGCCGGGTTCATTTCCGGGGGTGGGCAGAAAAGCCACATTTCTCCCAGATCTACGGGATTTATCATGGAATCAAGGCCGAAAGGTTGCGATATACATAATACCGAGCCTAAGGGTTAACAACTCATGGCTTCTGGATACTAAAACAAACAAACAATCCTGGGATGTACAGAAATCTAAAGTGACACACTTGCTAACTCTGGCATCTCCTACCCTGACAGTGGCATCTCCTACCCTGACAGTGGCATCTCCCACCTTGACAGTGGCATCTCCTACCTTGACACTGGCATCTCCTACCCTGACAGTGGCATCTCCTACCCTGATAGTGGCATCTCCTACCCTGACACTGGCATCTCCTACCCTGACAGTGGCATCTCCTACCCTGACAGTGACATCTACTACCCTGACAGTGGCATCTCCTACCCTGACAGTGGCATCTCCTACCCAGACACTGGCATCTCCTACCCTGACAGTGGCATCTCATACCCTGACAGTGGCATCTCCTACCCTGACACTGGCATCTCCTACCCTGACAGTGGCATCTCCTACCTTGACAGTGGCATCTCCTACCTTGACACTGGCATCTCCTACCCTGACAGTGGCATCTCCTACCCTGATAGTGGCATCTCCTACCCTGACACTGGCATCTCCTACCCTGACAGTGGCATCTCCTACCCTGACAGTGACATCTCCTACCCTGACAGTGGCATCTCCTACCCTGACACTGGCATCTCCTACCCTGACAGTGGCATCTCCTACCCTGACAGTGGCATCTCCTACCCTGACACTGGCATCTCCTACCCTGACAGTGACATCTCCTACCCTGACAGTGACATCTCCTACCCTGACAGTGGCATCTCCTACCCTGACAGTGGCATCTCCTACCCTGACAGTGACATCTCCTACCCTGACAGTGACATCTCCTACCCTGACAGTGACATCTCCTACCCTGACAGTGGCATCTCCTACCCTGACAGTGGCATCTCCTACCCTGACAGTGGCATCTCCTACCCTGACAGTGTCCCCCCTATCCTGTTCTACCTTAGCATTAGCATGCTGTCGCATAAACACTAGTCACCAGTGCCGAGTGGGTAGAGCATAGCCGTTAGTTCTATAGGCCGTCGTCCCAACCGATAACCTGAAGATTGGTATTCTATATTCTGCTCACATCCTTGGTGGACCTGGGTCATGTACAATCCAATCAGATGATAGGAAACGTGATATCTTTCCAATCCTGCCAACTAACTACAACCAATTTATGCTGCTGGCAATTTTTCCTTACCGTTGAAGGATTATGACCCGTGAGATAAAGTTGATGTAACAATTTTAGCAACTTCAAGTCAGCTGGCATGCTAGATAGTATACTCGTTGCCGTCTGATAAAACAGGGATTCGGATCCTCCATTGGATAGACTTCCCTTTTTTTTTTAAACAACAATCTTACAGTGCCAATAAGTAAACTAGCAACGGCTGAAGCAGATGTGGTTTCTGGGAAGAAAGCCGAGATTTCCCTGTGAGGACAGAATAACGACTGGCCAGGAAAGACTAGTGACGGTAGAACAGTATAATACACGTGGAGGTCTGGGGCCTCATGTTAGGGGCCTGGGGCCTCATGTTGGGGGTATAAACAATAGGTCAATCGCCAACCAAAAACCATGTCAAACGCACCTAATGTGAAGTATGGAGAAGTATGATTTGGTGACCCACAAGGAGCAGACATCGCAGCCTAACTGTAAACCACAAAACAACATGCCAAACGCCCTTTCAGGAAGCAAACACAGAGCAGGCGAGAAGAAGGAAGAAGAAGAGGAGGAAGAGGAAGAAAAAGAAGAAGAAGAAGAAGAAGAAGAAGAAGAGGAAGAAGAAGAAGAGAGGAAGAAGAAGAAGAAGAAAAAAGAAGAAGAAGAAGAAGAAGAAGAAGAAGAAGAAGAAGAAGAAGAAGAAGAAGAAGAAGAAGAAGAAGAAGAAGAAGAAGAAGAAGAAGAAGAAGAAGAAGATGATGAAGAAGAAGAAAAAGAAGAAGAAGACGAAGAAGACGAAGAAGAAGAAGAAGAAGAAGAAGAAAAAGAAGAAGAAGAAGAAGAAGAAGAAGAAGAAGAAGACGAAGAAGAAGAAGAAGAAGAAGAAGAAGAAGAAGAAGAAGAAGAAGAAGAAGAAGAAGAAGAAGAAGAAGAAGAAGAAGAAGAAGAAGAAAAAGAAGAAGAAAAAGAAGAAGAAAAAGAAGAAGAAGAAGAAGAAGAAGAAGAAGAAGAAGAAGAAGAAGAAGAAGAAGAAGAAGAAGAAGAAGAAGAAGAAGAAGAGGAAGAAGAAGAAGAAGAAGTCATGTGGGGATGAACTACCATAACTTTTAGCCGGAGTTTACAGCCGATGAACGCGAAGAAGAATAAATGACTGAGGGGGATTAAAAATAGAAAAAAAAACACACACAGACTGACAGGAGAGAGAGAGAGAGAGAGAGAGAGAGAGAGAGAGAGAGAGAGAGAGAGAGAGAGAGAGAGAGAAAGAGAGAGAGAGAAAGAGAGAGAGAGAGAGAGACATAGAGAGACAGAGACAGAGAGAGAGAGAGAGAGAGAGAGCGAGAGAGAGAATACTGTCGAGAGTGACAGAAAGTATGAACGAGATAGCAAAGTTTGAAAGTCAACTCCACGAGCAAAAGTAGATTTCCCAAGAAAAGAAAACATATTTTATTCTTTGAAATGTTTGCATGACTCGCTCGCTCCTCAACTGTCCTTATTCCACATCCATCACTCTTCCTTCTGCAAAGTTTAGTGAGTTTACACTGCTCTTGTCTCTGTTTCTATTTTTGTGTCTTGAAGACTCGTGTACGTTCATTCTCCTAACCCCCCCCCCCCCCCCCCCCCCCCCCTCCCCTTAAACCCCCCCCCCCTCTCCTTTTCCCAGTTCTTTATTACAATGGAATGTGGCCAGATACAAACGAGCAGAAAGCTGACTGGGTTAAAACAAATTATACGCTGACTGCTGTCAGTTGTAATTAGCACCCATATACCCAGCAGGTATCACCTGACATTTCTTTTCTGCAGACGCAGCTATCTCATGGACAAAGAATTGAATCTGTTTCTCGGTTTGAGTATGGTACAGTCCCATACTCAATCACGTGCGTGAAGAGACAACAGAAATCAAAAATGCCCCTCCCCCCCCACCCCTCACTAAACACAAGAAAACAATAATGTCCAACGGCAAAACCCCATGTCAGTCAAAAATTACAATTTTAACTATGAAAGTCAGTGTCGCAGACTTCAAACAGCTGAGCTCTATAATTGTCAAGACAGACTGTTAAACAGAAACTGATCATAGCTAAGCAGAGTTAGCATAAGGAAGTACACACACACAAAAAAAAAGGGGGGGGGGGGGGGGGGTTAAGTACACGTTTTGGGAGCAAGGCAGTTGTCTATGGCAACACATGGAAGCTCAGCGGTACACCTTCAAGGGGTCCGAGGCATCCGTCTGCACAAACAAACCCCTAGTTTCAGAACGCAATCCTTCTGGCCATTCTAATGTTTATCAATTTGAACTAATTCTTCAGTATGGTTGTTGAAACGTATGTGGTCAGGGGTAGACCTTAAAGAAAGGGATCTGCAGGTCTGACCTAATTGCAGACTATCTTCTTCTTCATCTTTTTCTTCTGCTGCTGCTTTTCTTTCTTTCTTTCTTTCTTTCTTTCTTTCTTTCTTTCTTTCTTTCTTTCTTTCTTTCTTTCTTTCTTTCTTTCTTTCTTTCTTTCTTTCTTTCTTTCTTTCTTTCTTTCTTTCTTTCTTTCTTTCTTTCTTTCTTTCTTTCTTTCTTTCTTTCTTTCTTTCTTTCTTTCTTTCTTTCTTTCTTTCTTTCTTTCTTTCTTTCTTTCTTTCTTTCTTTCTTTCTTTCTTTTTTCTTTCTTTCTTCTTCTTTCTTTCTTTCTTTCTTTCTTCTTCTTTCTTTCTTCTTTCTTCTTTCTTCTTTCTTCTTCTTCTTCTTTCTTTCTTTTTTGGATCAATGGTCTGCTCTTTCTTCTATTCCCATATCTTCTTGTGCACAGGACTGTGAGTTTGAGGATTTCACTGGTGCTCTGTAGTCTACCTCGTAGGGACGCTCCTGTTGGCCAGATTTCCTTTCTCTAACTGGCAAAGTCTGTAAGACATGCTCTGTAGTCTTCCTCGTAGGGACGCTCCTGTTGGCCAGATTTCCTCTCTCTAACTGGCAAAGTGTGTAAGACATGCTCTGTAGTCTACCTCGTAGGGACGCTCCTGTTGGCCAGATTTCCTCTCTCTAACTGGCATCAAGTCTGTTAAGACTAGGTGTCTGTAGTCTACCTCGTACGGTCCTGTTGGCACAGGACTTTCCTCTCTCTAAGGCATAGTCTGTACTGGTGCTCTGTAGTCTACCTCGTAGGGACGCTCCTGTTGGCCAGATTTCCTCTCTCTAACTGGCAAAGTCTGTAAGACATGCTCTGTAGTCTACCTCGTAGTGACGCTCCTGTTGGCAAGATTTCCTCTCTCTAACTGGCAAAGTCTGTAAGACATGCTCTAGAGTTTGTTTCGGTGAGCCACAACCACATACAGCAGAATGAGAAAGTCCCATTTGATGTCGGCCCCGAGTTGACAGTGTCCCGATCTGAGTCTAAACAAAAGGATCTAAGCATGTCTGCCATCCCTGTTGATACAGTGATGTTTTGGTCTGTACTTGTTGATACAGTGATGTTTTGGTCTGTACTTGTTGATACAGTGATGTTTTGGTCTGTACTTGTTGATACAGTCATGTGTTGGTCTATACTTGTTGATACAGTCATGTTTTGGTTTGTTCTTGTCGATACAGTCATGTTTTGGTCTGTACTTGTTGATACAGTCATGTTTTGGTCTGTACTTGTTGATACAGTCATGTTTTGGTCTGTACTTGTTGATACAGTCATGTTTTGATCTGTACTTGTTGATACAGTCATGTTTTGGTCTGTACTTGTTGATACAGTCATGTTTTGGCCTGTACTTGTTGATACAGTCATGTTTTGGTCTGTACTTGTTGATACAGTCATGTTTTTGCCCGTACTTGTTGATACAGTCATGTCTTGGTCTGTACTTGTTGTTGTTCCTCCAGTTTGTCTTCATGGACCGTTTAAAGCGTGTCCTTGCCTGTTGAAAGCTCTGAAGCGGGAGAGGCTGCTCCAGGTAAACTGTAAGCCATTCTTGTATGTGATGATACTGATAGTGGTTATCACAGGACGCCAGACTCCGATCGTTAGATTTATAACGGCGCACGACTGACTAGGCTTGCGTGAAAGGAATGTAACAAGTGCAAGAAACGTCTCAAGAAAAAAGACACAAAGATGCCTTTATTGATTTCTCCAGTAGTTGATTCGCTTTGCTCAAGTTTAATTTCACGTCAATAAACTGCGAGTATCTCCCCCCTCCCCCCACCTCGCCTGTCTTTTCATGTATTGAAAGATCGACAAACGCTGCAAGGAACGGTAATGAAGGGAGATTAAATGTTCGCAACCTGAATGCAGGAAGATCAAAAGTTAATGGGACAGAAACGAAAGAATCCGAGTTTTTATCTGACATCAACAATTCAGCCATGTTTGATAATTACTTCTTGAATAAATTCTCGTTTCTTGGTTTTTAGACAGTCGCAGCTCGTTTTGGATCCACCGATTTGTGAGACGTTGATTTTCTCTTGTCCGTGAAGATTGAATTAGCGTGTAGTTGCTGCAGACCTTCACTTATACACTAACATAGTTTTGACATGCCATTACACAAATAAGTACCTGGCTTGCTAAAGTTGTGTGACAATTATCACCGTAATCAGTGACTCAAAGGCTTATTGCCCCCCCCCGCCCCACCCCTAACCCCAGCCACGACCCACAGGAAGTTCTTGCACAAACCTGGTGGCTCAGGCACCTTGCGCCCCCACCCCTTAAAACTTAAGGGATGTATACCCAAATCGTCTAGAACACATGCAAGGGGGCTGTGGTGAGGGTGGGAAGGTGGGGCGGGGGCATTACCACGTACATAGGTTTCCTTAAAAAAGAAAGATTTATTTCACAAGGAATGCCTGGCGAGCGGTTACAACGTCGGCTCTCATGCGGGAAACCGCAGTTCGACCCCCGGTAAGGTGGTAGAGTTTTTCTGTTCGGGAGAAAATTAAACACCCTAGCTGGCACAGTTTGTGGCTACAACACTGGCCATTCATCTCTAAATCTTTAGGCTTCCGGACCTCCTAGTAGTGACAGTTTTTGTTTCCATTCACCTGATGTATTTTATATTCAATATACTTATTTGACATTCAACACATACTATTATTAATCTAACCATGGCAGACGAAGCCTTGCACAAGTATCAAAGTCAACATTACATCTGTGATAGTTTTGCCCTATAGCCCATACAGCTACATTGTGGTAGCTGTGCTGACACTGCAGCTACATTGTGGTAGCTGTGCTGACAAGGCAGCTACATTGTGGTCGCTGTGCTGACACGGCAGCAACATTGTGGTCGCTGTGCTGACACGGCAGCTACATTGTGGTAATGCTGACACGGCAGCTACATTGTGGTAATGCTGACACGGCAGCTACATTGTGGTAATGCTGACACTGCAGCTACATTGTGGTAGCTATGCTGACACTGCAGCTACATTGTGGTAGCTGTGCTGACAAGGCAGCTACATTGTGGTAGCTATGCTGACACGGCAGCTACATTGTGGTAGCTATGCTGACACTGCAGCTACATTGTGGTAGCTATGCTGACACGGCAGCTACATTGTGGTAATGCTGACACGGCAGCTACATTGTGGTAATGCTGACACGGTAGCTACATTGTGGTAGCTATGCTGACACTGCAGCTACATTGTGGTAGCTATGCTGACACGGCAGCTACATTGTGGTAGCTGTGCTGACACGGCAGCTACATTGTGGTAGCTATGCTGACAAGGCAGCTACATTGTGGTCGCTGTGCTGACAAGGCAGCTACATTGTGGTCGCTGTGCTGACACGGCAGCTACATTGTCGTAGCTGTGCTGACAAGGCAGCTACATTGTGGTCGCTGTGCTGACACGGCAGCTACATTGTGGTCGCTGTGCTGACACGGCAGCTACATTGTGGTCGCTGTGCTGACACGGCAGCTACATTGTGGTAGCTGTGCTGACACTGCAGCTACATTGTGGTAGCTGTGCTGACAAGGCAGCTACATTGTGGTCGCTGTGCTGACACTGCAGCTACATTGTGGTCGCTGTGCTGACACTGCAGCTACATTGTGGTCGCTGTGCTGACACTGCAGCTACATTGTGGTCGCTGTGCTGACACTGCAGCTACATTGTGGTCGCTGTGCTGACACTGCAGCTACATTGTGGTAGCTATGCTGACACTGCAGCTACATTGTGGTAGCTATGCTGACAAGGCAGCTACATTGTGGTAGCTGTGCTGACACTGCAGCTACATTGTGGTAGCTATGCTGACAAGGCAGCTACATTGTGGTAGCTGTGCTGACACGGCAGCTACATTGTGGTAGCTATGCTGTCACGGCAGCTACATTGTGGTAGCTATGCTGACAAGGCAGCTACATTGTGGTAGCTGTGCTGACAAGGCAGCTACATTGTGGTAGCTATGCTGACACGGCAGCTACATTGTGGTAGCTATGCTGACAAGGCAGCTACATTGTGGTAGCTATGCTGACACGGCAGCTACATTGTGGTAGCTGTGCTGACACGGCAGCTACATTGTGGTAGCTATGCTGACAAGGCAGCTACATTGTGGTAGCTATGCTGACAAGGCAGCTACATTGTGGTAGCTGTGCTGACAAGGCAGCTACATTGTGGTAGCTATGCTGTCACGGCAGCTACATTGTGGTAGCTATGCTGTCACGGCAGCTACATTGTGGTAGCTATGCTGACAAGGCAGCTACATTGTGGTAGCTGTGCTGACACGGCAGCTACATTGTGGTAGCTATGCTGACAAGGCAGCTACATTGTGGTAGCTCTGCTGACACTGCAGCTACATTGTGGTAGCTATGCTGACACGGCAGCTACATTGTGGTAGCTGTGCTGACAAGGCAGCTACATTGTGGTAGCTGTGCTGACAAGTCAGCTACATTGTTGTAGCTATGCTGTCACGGCTTGCCTTCTGCTTTTCAGTCCAGTCTGTTAACTGAAATTCTGGCCACCTGGAGATGACAAAACATCAGTCTGGATGGCAAGCCAACAGGGCAACTCTTACACGGCCCAATTAACTTAGACAGAGGTTAGAACTGGGTCACTCGTAACGACTACGCCAGCCTGGTATCATCTACTGTCTGGCGCTGGATAAGCAGTGGTGCTGGGATGATTTCTTCCAACGTTGATTGTGGGGACGGATGTCCAATAAGTAAACTTTTTGTCTCTACTCTCTACATGTTTTGACTACTTTTGAGCCTGGGCATTTCGGGCCGCAGAGGTAGCGCTGTTGCCACGACTGTACAGGTCAATATTTTGATTCTTATCCCCTACTGAAAAAAGAAACCCATAACGCTACCAAGGATTCGAACCATACGAGAGCCTATTAGTCCGAACCGATCTAATAACAAATCGCCTATTTAATAGCTATTCTTATCTTAATTTGGCCTTGATTGTCAACCCTTCGACAGCATGGGTTCTGCAGCGTCCGATCCCTTAAAAAAAATAAACCCCGTAGCCTGGAGATACAGAAAAATAGAGCCAACAACACCCAGTAACGGTTGTGTCATTAGTAAACAAGGTTTTACGTAAGTGTTTACGCAACAAGGGGAGGTAAACAGAGTCTGTGTGGCGTGGGAGGAGAGTATACAGTGCAAACATGGACTTCAGAAAGCACACACATCTGATAGGAAACACAATCGAAGTGTCCTCAGAAGTGCGGGGTTAAAAGGTCAACGCAGAGATATTTGTTGGGGGAGGTGGGGGAGGGGGAGGGGGGGGGAGGAGTGGATAGTTTGATATCAAAGATATCCTAGAAGCTAATATCGTGAAAGTACCAAACTCTGTTGTACTTCTAAGTTATCTGCGTCTGGGGCTTGGGCGCTTACTTTAAGTTATCCACTTTGTTCTTTTAAGGATGAAATTTTTGGGTTTTTGAAGCACTGCTCTGGCTTTTGCCAGGGGCCGCAATATAGCCTGACCATAAATATGGCCTAAAGGCTGAACGCGGTTTCTGGGACCTCTCCACGGTGATCCTCATCCACATGGTGGCACACAGTGTCATTGGTTGTAATCGTCAGTAGAAAGTGTTTAACGCTGCGCTTGTGTGCTGGGTCGATCCTAGCTGCGGACGGTTTGACTTGGTGGTTCTGACCGTGGTGCTAAAGTCAGTTTCGAACGCGCTTTCGATCAAACTTTTTAGATGCTGGGTTCAGACGCCTAGCTTAGCGGATGTACAGTAACAAAACTGACTTCAGAAACAGTAATTGTAACATGTTCCGACCGTGGTGCTAAGAGCTAATCGTTCAAACGCACGTTTAGAAAAACAGTAACGATGCGCAGTCAGAAACATAAACAAAACAGTAGAAAACAGGACAAAACTACATTCCTGACACTTTGCGCAGTTATAGTAACACGGATCTCAGAGGTAGACCACACTAAAGTTGCATGTCGTAGGAGTAGATTCGGATGAATCCCTGCCATATAGTAAAAAGATCACGCAGAAACTGCGTGCGCAATCACAGGCGGTGTCACCCTTTGCGTCTTTAAAATCTGAATCTGAAATGCAGTTCACTGTGCTAATGTAACCTAATACAAGAGCGCATAAAACAAAACAGTAGAGGACCACATTCCTGACATTTGCGCGATGGGACTAGAGGTAGACCACACAAGCGATGGATAGATGTAATATCCCATGCCCTATATATCAGCAACTGCGTGGCGCAATCACAGGCGGGCACCCTTTGCGTCTTTAAAATCTGAATCTGAAATGCAATACAAGAGGACAGGCAGGAGCAGGAGGGGAGAAGAAGAAGAAGAAGAAGAAGAAGAAAAAGAAGAAGAAGAAGAAGAAGAAGAAGAAGAAGAAGAAGAAGAAGAAGAAGAAGAAGAAGAAGAAGAAGAAGAAGAAGAAGAAGAAGAAGAAGAAGAAGAAGAAGAAGACACATCGGTATTGTGCTAGTCCCATATTTTATTAGACAGATTAGCACTCCATAGGTGATGTAACCATTACACCGGTCAGCTTTACTTCCTAGGACAATTCCATGTATCAACGTCAGCCTGAGCTGACCTGTGAGAAATAGCTTCCAAGAAATTTAAAACTGAGTTTGCCATACAGGGTGTGAACGAGCAACCGGGACGTGAATTCCAAGTTCAAACGGAGCCCTAATGCAAACCATTCAACTACCGTACACGAAACACAACCAGGGTCCCTTAATAGCACCAGTGACATTTCTCCGTGCCAGACGTCAGAGGTGGATAGTGACAAATGACAGGAGAGGGGATTTGACGGGATGACAGGGGTGATACAAACGGCTTACCTGGTTACATGACCTCCGACATTTGTCGTTAGCAACACTGGAGCAACATGTCGGCACTGAAACAGGCAAGAAAACAAGCATGAATATTTAGTGTGGGATACTGGAATGCCGTGCCGTGACAAGTAAAAGTACCACGTTTATTAAAGTATAAACTGTATGTGGTCACGCTAGCATGACAGATTTATGTGAACACGAAATGAACATATTCACAAAGTGTTGATGAGAACTGTCAGGTTACAAAACATATACCAGGTATTGGTGATGTAACTAAATAAACGACCAGAAAAACACAATGACCCTTTTACACCGGAAGTGTATCGGGCACTTGACGCTATAGTCCGTTTAGGAAGTCGTGCCCAATTTTTAAACTATCTGTAATTCAGAAACCGTTCGCTGTAATTGTTGAAGTTTGCTATGCAATCTGTTCATAATCTGGTCCATGTGAGAATTTTTAAAAAATTAAATGTAAATGAACATCTAGTTTTCATTTTGCACTATTTGCAGCATTTGAAGAAAACAAAAACAACAACAACAACAACAACAAAACAGACGCCGATTGAAAGCAAACAATCAGCTTGCTTACAGTAACTGCGTAACTTAAACTTTTAAAAGCATCAAACTGCGAAAGCTTATAGGCGTGTCACTCTCATGTGGTTATCTCCAGCATTAGCATCCCTTGACTTAGATTAACCCAATGTTTATTGTATACGGGATATATTCTATTTTTAGAGACACATAAATTATTATTTAAACCAAGCTCAAAGAAATTCACCGATTTAAGAAAACAGCAGCACCTGTGCAATTGTAAATCACGAAACCATAAGGACATGGGTAATCTTAGGCCACATGCAACAATTCGTGTTGATCCCACTCAGGTAAGACAGAAAAATAGTTTCGCTTGAAACGTGTAACCTTTTTATTGTTAACAGTCATATCATGATATCATAACATGATGGGTTTCGATTTAATAAATCAAATTTAGAAGTGTTATCACAATACGGTCTTCTATTCTTATTTTCCCCACGCTTTTCCTTTCTTCTTCTTCTTCTTTTTCTTCTTCTTCTTTTTCTTCTTCTTCTTGTTCTTCTTGTTGTTGTTCTTCTTTTTCTTCTTCTTCTTCTTCTTCTTCTTCTTCTTCTTCTTCTTCTTCTTCTTCTTCTTCTTATTTTTATTATTATTATTATTATTATTATTTTTAATTATTATTATTTTACTGCTTCTTCTTCTTTTTCTTCATCTTCAACTTCTTCTTCGAGCACTAACCACCATGTTTAGACCTATGCATGATTAGCTGGATTTTGCAGATATTTTCAGCAGCAAAAGGTAATGAGTCTCATATCACAGTCGCCTCCTGAAAAACCACAAAAACCAAAAACATGCTGGTTCTGCAACGTCCTGTCAAGGATACGCAACTAACTTTAAAAAAAAAATAATCACTAATATTGCCAGTGCTACAATCACCAATATTGCCATTGCTACAATCACCAGCATTGCCGTTGCTGCAATCAGCAATATTGACAGTGCTACAATCACCAATATTGACAATGCTACAACCACCGATTTAGCCAGTGCTAAAATCACCAAAATTGCTGGGGCTACAATCACCAAATTTGCCAGTGCCACAATCACCAATTTTGCCTGTGCTACAATCACCAATATTGCCTGTGCTACAATCACCAATAATGCCAGTGCTACAATCACCAATAGTGCCAGTGCTACAATCACCAATATTTGCAGTGCTACAATGACCAATGCTACGAGTGCTACAATCTTCAACATTTTTTGTTTTGAAGTCTTCTATATTCCACATACTTTTGTGTTTCCATTGTCAGGTACCCACCTTTGTGTTGTTATCCCTATGCCTCTCCTTCCAGGAACCATATCTTCTGGAAGTGTTCCTACTCTCAAACCATCGTTTCGTTTATATGGCCCCAGATGTCGATTTCCCAGACAGCGTTACTATTCTTAGCTAGGCCCCGGTAACACAGGGCGGGGTGTGTAAATATCACTTATCAATTCTGTTTTTGACTTCTAGTGGCAATAAATTATAAGAGATTATGTTCCTGATTACAGACTGCTCGGTGTCTATAAGCGGTGGTGTTTCTCCTATGTGTGTGTGGGTTACACCACCCATTAGCTGTAATCCTGGGTATGCAAGTTTACGTTTCTGCGTCAGCCTGAGGAAAATCTTCCTGTCTTAAATGCACATTTATCAGTAACCTGATTCCTTGATTATTTTGTGTTACTTCCGCTTTCTTGTGCATGAGGGTTACAGTGAGTCTGTGCAAATCCATTTACCACTTTGCCGGTTATTTACTTCCATCCTTACCCCCAGAGTATTATCATCAGTGTTAGGTTGCATGTTATTTATTGGCATTAATTGACGCCTAAAGAAAGTCTTATTTATTTAATCAAACACGTGCCGTCACCATAATAAAATTTGGCAGCAATGAATCGCCAACAGCTGTCTTTGTCTTTGTTGTACACTCTCTCAGACTGCTGTTGGCCTGTTTTTTTATGTTGACTTCTTACATGTATCGTTACCTCCTAATCTATTTCTTTGACTTGTTCACTTTAGTATGGTTTTTGAAAGAGTGTGTTATGTCTTTTAATGTGGTAGAACAATTTCCACAGTGTGTGTGTGTGTGTGTGTGTGTGTGTGTGTGTGTGTGTGTGTGTTTAATTTCTTTCAGTAAATCTTTTTTTCCCCACTTTCTAGTTGTCTGTTTTTGTACAAGTTTCTGCACAGTATAGCAGTGTTGATTATACACCACACTTTGATGATTTCTTTTTCCCAGTTCTTCTTTTACCACTTAAGGTGCCGAAAAAATATACACTTTCGTGCTCTGGCTTTTGTGGTCACTGGACACTGCTGCAGAGTTGTATCTTGCCACAAGTGATGCACTTGCTCCTGTGGTCAGTGCGACCCCAGACACTGGACACTGCTGTAGAGTTGTATCTTGCCAAAAGTGAAGCAACTGCTCCTGTTGTCAGTGCGACCCCAGACACTGGACACTGCTGTGGAGTTGTATCTTGCCACAAGTGATGCACTTGCTCCTGTGGTCAGTGCGACCCCAGACACTGGACACTGCTGTAGAGTTGTATCTTGCCACAAGTGATGCACTTGCTCCTGTGGTCAGTGCGACCCCAGACACTGGACACTGCTGTAGAGTTGTATCTTGCCACAAGTGATGCACTTGCTCCTGTGGTCAGTGCGACCCCAGACACTGGACACTGCTGTAGAGTTGTATCTTGCCACAAGTGATGAACTTGCTCCTGTGGTCAGTGCGACCCCAGACACTGGACACTGCTGTAGAGTTGAATCTTGCCACAAATGATGCACTAGCTCCTGTGGTCAGTGCGACCCCGGACACTGGACACTGCTGCAGAGTTGTATCTTGCAACCATGTTGTTGGTCCACCGCAGCTCTATGTCTCTTATGTTTTTCGAAGTCATGGCCGTGTTTGGGCACATGCAACACTTGTACCAAAACAAGGCAAAAACATTCTAAGGGCGAGGGGGAAATGCCTGTAGTGAAGAAAAATGTTAATATATGTGTTTCTATGAATTATTATAAAAGCCAGATTAGATTCGACTTCTGGCATTCATACCGTTAGTGCACCAACTCACAAGTTGATTTAAATTAGTCCGTGGGGTGGGGGTGGGGTGATGGGTCGGTGGGCGTGATGGTCGGTGGGGTGATGGTCGGTGTGGTGAT